>ML816350.1:44653-61977 GCA_009831015.1 Picea engelmannii | reverse complement strand
GGGTGAGACACGGACACCCAACACAAAAGAACCCCAAACTGGAAAACGTCAAACCCCGAATGATCCAACAACCACCAGAGAAAGGAACTGCAGACTGATGTGAATAAAACCTCAAAAATCCTTACCAAGAGCGGACCCAAAGCTACTCCTCCAACGAACACCCAGATGCGAGACAAACCAGGTCAGAGCGGCATACATCCTCTCAAAGGAAAAAGAGGATCTAAACCCCGAGCCTTGTATTAAAAAAACCCTAAACTTGGCACCAAAATCTATGAATCCAGTTCTATGAGGCTAAGGGTATCCATCAAACCCTGAACGACCCCAAAACTTGAGAGGGTGAACATAAGAAAAAATAACGAAGAACACCACAAAGAGAGGGGCCACACCACATATAAACCGATGGCGAAAGGAGGCCATGAAGACCCTAATCCATCAAAGAAGAAAATCCACGCAACAATGACCAGATCCAAGTAGGGGAAGGTCAATCCATGAAAGACCAGCCGAGCAGATAGGGGATCGATCACCCCACCACCACAAAAACGTAAGAGGCAAGGATCTGCAACCAAGTTCTGATAAACCTTGCTTAAAATAGACTCTCGAAACAATGGCACACGAAGAAAACCCTCTTGCACCCTCGATCCACCGCAAACTTGTCTGTAGCAACGAAGAAACAAAACCCCATGCCCATCACATCGTAGATCAACTTCAGTCGCTCTAGCACACCAACCAATGAACACAACAAGGATTTGGAGTCGAGAGAGTGAAAAAACATCCACTGCAACAGATAAGGAGAATGGAGAGCGGAAGAAAGAAGGTCAACGACGAAGAAGGAGGGGTCTGCGGCTAAGGAAACCCTAGCCGCATACCCCCCTACATTAAATATAATTAATTACATTATATTATATATAATGTAATTAAACCAATGAAATAATTGTAATAAGCATTTAATGAAATTCATTATAATGTAATCTAATATAATTATATTATATTTCCATTAGAATATAATATAAGTGGGACCCTCTTCAGAACTTTAGCATTCAGGAGTTCTAGGTATGGTCATGAAGTGTGGAGAGTAATTACGTCAAAGTCCGGTGACTTAGGCATTAATTGATATTAATAACCTCAATTTCCCTTTGATATATTTAATTATATTATAATATAATTAAATAGGATTATATTATAATATAATTGATTAAATAAACAATTTAGTGATATGATTGGGTTATAAGTTAATATGACACGGTATTGATATAATAATTAACACTAACTTCACCCCAAATTGTGGGATTCCCAAGGTGAAAGGGAAGTAATCCTTGAGTTTACCGAGCCGATAATTTAGGCCAAATAAAAATGTAATTACGGGGTTAATGAATTAATGAAGATTAATTATCCCTATTGTAATGGGAATTAATTAGATGATTAGTAGAGAGTATGATTCTATTATGATAGTGATTAATTAATTTTGCAAGCCTATAAGAGCTAGGTAAATGTCAACCTCGGGTTGGGCGAGTCTTTGTATGAAATGATGACAAGGTGTGTCGGGTGATAGGGAGCCACGTGGGTGCCACATGGCAGCGAGTTACTCTAGTCGATGAAGGCCGAAAGAACTTTGAAAGACCATAACTTCCTATCCAAAACTCAGATCTGGACAAATTTATAGTCGCTGGAAAACCCTCGTCGAATCGAAGACGGTGGAATCCTAGTTATAGGGAATTTGAGATGATGGAGAAAAGCGAACAATTTATACCCCATCCCTTAAAAGGATACTTAGGGGTCGAGTGTGTGACATTTCCTCCTCCTTTGAATGCCACGATTAAATTTTACATCACCATTTTCACTTTAACAATCACTCTTTTTCAACATCTCATTCTTCAACTTGACACTTTAGTTGTCACACATTTAATTTTGCAACTTTGATTATATCATTTACTTTCAAACATTAGAGTAGCTTTCATTTCATGCTAAGTAGATTAGCTTTCATTTTTCATTTTCAAATGCAAAGTTTGTTTCATACTTAGAATAGTTACCATTTTCAATTTTAGATTATATTCATTTTATGTGTTTCAACTCTACAATACAACTCCAAAACCTCAAAACTAGGAAACACTTGTTGGGAAATCCCCTCCATCAACAAAGCTTCTCGTCCTCGCATTCAATTGACTAGTACATTCACTTGACCAATACATTCATTTAACAATACAATGTTAATGGTTTGATGAAATTATGGACATAAGAAGCGATAGCCCCACTTGAGGGATCTTTACACATATGGTAACCTTACTATTCATGAAGCAATCCAATTCAAGAATCTACATTGAAAATGAGCAATAGTGGCACATAATCAAAGATTAATAATGGTGAAAAAATACTTATAATTGTTTGTTTTGTTTTATTGTTCTTTCCCCAACATTTCTCTTACATTCCACCACCTTAAACTTCCCTTCGAGGACAGAGCTCACACATGTGATGGGCTACAGGATCTTTGTCATATTTCTTGTTTGTGATAGAAATTACCATCAACACCTTAAATTAGTGATTTCGCGAGGGATTTTGTAAAATATTTTATTTTCTCCCCTTTCCCTTGTGGGGATTAAACCCATAATCTTTCACTCCACTTTCTTTTTCATTATTCCTTTCTTTTTCGAGAATCTTCCCTTTTATTTTCCAACATCATCACATTGAATGAAAACTTCGCTCTTGATTAAACCTTACCTTCCCTTTTATTTTCCAACATCATCACCATGAATGTAAACTTCACTCTTGATTCAACTTTTAATATTTGGGTTTTATTTATTCTCTTTCTTCCTCATCTCTTCTTCTTCCTTTCCCACTTTCCTTTCCAACTATCATCATACACCTTAAATTGACAACCATATTAGGGAGACACATAAATATTCCAAGCACATTAATTAAAGATTTGAGCTAAAAAAATGTATGTCCAATACCATTTAGGTGTATCAACTATGCTTAATTCAGTTCATGAGCAATCCTTTGTAAGTGTTCACACAAGTTGGCTGGGCAAAAACAATCAAGATATGTTGTTCCTAAAACTAAAACTTTACCAAAAGCTATGTGAAGTATTTATTGCAAGGCTAATGGGGTTGTATCCAATGCCCTTGGACCAAAAAAAACACATTTTAAGTCAAGAGGGGTCTTCGATCTAAATTCCTAAGTTATCTCATTCGAGTGTTGTAAGTCTAATGCAAATCAACCAAGATCATGATAGCTCTATCATAGTGCCACATCATGTACAAATTTTGCAACTCTAGTAGATCTACCTCTCAATCCTTCTCAAGTCAATATGGCCCTTCCTTGGCAACCTATCACCCCTTTGAATTTAAGAGCTAATTACTTGCACAATATACCCTAAGATGATTGAAATTGTGTTCCGAAGTTTAATGTAAATGACACTATACCAATTTAGAACCATGTACAAACATTTTATGATGCCCATGCCCTTACAAAGGTCACCTATGAAAGTAAATCCAATCATGTAAAGATCTCATTATTGTGTACTAGGGTTAAATACATTGATGATCATTGCTACCTAGCAAGAGAATAATATGAAGCTTGATCTCTTGAGCTAATAGGGTTTATTAAATTGTTGTGGATCCACTAGGGACATGCTTTTGAAGGCTTGACCTAGGTGCAAACCTCCAATTAACATTCTAGCATATTAGTTAGATTGTCGGCTACGACATGTGAAGGAGAAGTGGCTTGATGGTATTGTACACTCACTAATGATTGTATCATTTCTTGAAAATTCCATGATGATTGAATTTAAGAAGAGTTTTTAATGGTTAATGACATAGCCACCCTACTTGGAGATGTCACGATGATTTCAATTCATGATGGTGATCCTTTTGGGAATTTCAAATAGCACATGACTTCAACATTACAAATTATTTCCCCCAAAGCCTCGAAGCCATTAAGAAACAATCTTTCCATTTCTACATGATGAGCCTGACCTTGAATATCAAAGTAATGTTCAAGGACAAAATGATAACTAACTTAGGCACACCCTAAGCAAAGGATTTAGAAAATGAGATGATTATGGAAGAAGTAGGTATGCCATATTCTTCCAACTCCCAACTTAGAAACCGTGACAAGGTTAAAATGTTCCTTCGTCATTTAACGGAAGATAAAAGAGAGATAAAGTTTTGAGATGATTAAGCTCATGATGATTATGAACAACCAAAAAATATCTCTAAATAAGGGCATGAACAATTGAAGATTCTCCACCCCTTACAAACTTGGGCCTCCACCCCAATCATCAAGAAATACAATGGCAGAAGTGAACTTATGTCATTTTTTCCAACTTGTCCATGATCTTGAGTATTGCTTCATATGTGCTCAACATTTAGAATTGGTGCCTTCAAGCAAATCCCTAATGACTTCCAATAATACCAAGGATTTTCTTGCACCTTGTGAAAATTATCAATGTGCAAGATTCATTGTCTTTAGAAGGAGAATGCATGGTAGAAACCAAAAATAAAGTTAGGAAACCAAGCCACCCTTGAGTAGACAACTCAAAGGGAAAGTCCCCATTGAACAAATGGCCACGTCCCCTGTTCGGATTAGACTCCCTTGTAATTTTGATAGGGGAAACTTGTCTCTCAAGGCTCCTCCATTTCAATTTCCCATGACCGATGATGCTTACAGTGTAGTTGAGGACCTATAAAAGGATTTTACCAAAATGATGTTGTTGGATGCCCTTTAGACCCCACAAGAGTTTGAAATCCTCTCAATATTCATTAAGGATCCTTTCCCTCTTTTACAAAACAAGAACTATCCTCATTACTTCAAGAGGAGTACTATGTATTTAATCTCAACCTAGGGATCATGCCTTTCCATATTTTATAAATACTACATGATTATGTACTTCACAATTGTGTTATAGACATAGAAGCAGGGCACATTCTTATGCCTCTCAAGGATATTGAGAGATTGGGACTTGAGTGCACTAACCTCTTTAAAACTTTATTTTATATAGATCAACACTTAGTTGAAAGAAATGAGAAAAATAAAGTTTTAACCATCGCATTGCACCAAGATCCAAATGTAAAGATGTTGATTAAGGTGGTCATTGTTGATATGCCATAGGCATATGACATGCTACTGAGTTTTAAATGGTCCACCAAGGTTAAAGGAGGGTACTAATGTACGAAGGGCACGCACATTATGTTTCCCTCCAAAGAAATTAGAATTACCACTAGGAGGGAGACAAAGGTTGAAGACAACATCACATCCCTGCTCCATGCCACAAAACACACCTCACAAACTTTTAAGAATTTTAGGATGGGGCCAATCCTTCATAGTTGTGATTTTCTTAGGATCCACACAGACACCATCCTTGCCAACAATATGGCCCATGTATTCTACTTTAGGAGCTCCAAAAGCACATTTATACTATTTGCAAAAGAGGTTGTGCTAAGAAAGTAAGTGTAAGACTTGATCCACATGGGCTAGATGGGCTTACCAAGTTTTACTATAAATGAGGATATCATCAAAGAAAACTAAGACAAAATGAAGAAGGAAGGGGTGGAAGACACGATTCATGAGATTTTAAAAGGTGGAGGGTGCATTACACAGCCTGAAGGGCACGACTAGGAAATCATAATGTCCCTCATGAGTTTGAAAGGTAGTTTTGGGGATATCGATCTATTTCATACATATCTGGTGGTAGCTAGATTGTAGATCAAGTTTGGTAAAGAACTAAGAACCAATCAACTCATCCAAAAGGTCATCAATGATAGGAATGGGGAATTCATCTTTGATGGTAATTTTGTTGAGGTATCTAAAATCAAGACACATGCACCATGTGCCTTCTTTCTCAAGTACCACGACAATAGGAGAAGAATAAGGGCTAGTGCTAGGATAGATAACACCCGCCACTAGCAATTCCTGCACATTTTTCTCAATTTCATTCTTTTGGGCAAATGGATGATGATAAGGACGAGAATTGGGAGGAAGACTATTAGGTAAAGGGGGAATGGAATGATCATGTGCATGACGGGAAAGGGGTTGTGAAAAATAGATTGGTTATTGGATTAAAGAGTCTATATGTCGAGATGAACAGTAGGGGAGGGGGTCTCAATTGCTTGAATGACATGGAGTTGTGCAATAAAGACAAAGTGACCTTTTTTGAGTAGTTTCTCCATTCAGTGGGAACTGATGATCTTAGGGGAGATTGTCATGATTCCTTGGAAGTAGTGTTGATGTCCATCATGTTGGAAGCGCATGGTTAAATCCTTGAAATCCATGGCGATAAGGCCCAATGTGCGCAACCATTCAACACCGAGGACAATGTCGCAACTTCCCATGTTAATAGCAAATATATGAGAATTGAGTTGGTAATGACCAATTTGCAAGCACACATTTTCACAATGCCCCCCACATTTCATGGAACCACCATTGGAAATCATGATTTGGAAATTGTTGACGACACAGTTGTAGCACATGGTCTCTTGGGAAATGTGGTGATGAATAAAATTGTGGGTGTTTCCATTATCGATTGGGATAATGACTTTCCTATGCTTGATATATCTACTTAATTTAAGGGTTTGGGGAGCATAGATACCAATGAGGGCATTTAGGGAGATAAGCGGTTCAACTTCTGGGGGATTAGAGGGTGGGGTATGATCATCTGCTCGGGGTAGATCTTTAGGAGGAGAATCACTGACATCCTCTTCAGAAACATCCTTGGAAATGGCCATAAAAATATTTTGGTCCTTACACTTGTGCCCCATAAAATATTTTTCATCACAATTATAACAAAGACCCTTCAATTGGCATTCAACTATTTATGCTCTGATTAATTTGTGGACCTTAAGAGGAGAAGATGGATGGGAGTGGTGGGTCGAGGACGAGGAATAAATGAGGCTTTTCTATTTGGGGAAGAGACTACCTATTGTGCTCCCTCGACTCAGTGATTGGCTTCAACCCAAGTCTAGGGGTGGGCCATTAAGACATGGGATGAAATGTCGTCTTTAAGACCACTAATAAATCATTCACGGAAGAAGTTGTCAAACATTCCATTTGTTCTGAAATCCAAGTGCTCAAAAGTGGCGATATATTCTTCCATTATACCAGGTTGTCTTGGCTTGGTCAAGTGGCCCAAATGATGGGTGTTAGTGTCAAATCTTTCATAGAGGTTAACCATAAACTGGGTCCAAGCAATATATCCTCAACGAGAATTTTTACGCCATTTCCACCATTTCTAGTGTTCAGGATCCAAATAAAGGACACCGACATGAAGTTTGGCCAAATCGTCTGTAATGCCATGCAAGGAGAAATAATGTTCCATTTGAGTAATCCAGCTGGTGGGGTCCAAGCCATCAAATTTAGTCACATTGACTTTGGGAAGATGAAGATCAAGATGAAGGGGGTTGGGATGAAAGGTCATGGTATGGGAGGAGTCATCTCCTTCTAGGTGTGAAGGTTGGTCAGAGGAGGGAGGGCCTTGGGATTGGCTCATCCATTGTTTTAACTAGGTTGATAAGGAGTCAAATCGGGCAGTGAGGGACTTGAATTTGGAATTAACAGAAGCAATTTTCAAAATTCATGTTTTGTCTGTTAGTCTTCTTTTTGTTGTTGTTGGTTTCCAAGGCAAGGATTTCTTGGTTGCAGGTGGTGGCTATCTGGGAATTAAGCAAGAAAGAAGTGGGTAGGTGGGTCCACACATAAAAGGCTTATGGGTGAGGGGTACCACTGCAATCAATGCGAGGAGAGGAAACCAATGAAATAGGTCCCAAATAAGGGTGTTGAGAAGGGTGAGTGGGTCCATGAAAAAAAAGGCTTATAAGTGATGGGTACCATGACGATCAATGCGAAGAGAGGAATCCAGTGGCATAATTCCCAATTAAGAGTATCAACGGGACCATTATACTTTTTTTTTCAATTCCTGTAAAGTTATACTCTGGCCTGAAGAATATTGCAATGACAAAATGCCCAAATTTTTAGTAGTGAAAATTGTGTAGTAATTTTGCAACATGCATGCAGGAGGCAAGGTTTCACAGTAGAATTTCCCCTTTATGTGTGTTATGATCTGTTCTGCTAGCAAGGTTAGGGTTTTGAGGGTTCCTACGGACAAGGGTTTGTCGTGTGATATAGCTCTCTTATATACCAATGGGGTCGAACAATAGTACTCAACCCAATATATCAAGGCACCAACTAAGGAGGCTCGATTGTACCCTTAGTTGTACTACTTGATTACCCAGGTATGCGAGAGTGATCTTCTCGAGTGTTGTTCTGAGTACCACTATATCAGTCAGGCGACCGATACGCTTATCTATAGATAGTTTCAGGAGACCTATGGGAATCCCTATATACGCGAGGGTACGTGGGAGTGAATGGCTATGTACAAGTACTGTCTAATGTGGTACTGCTCGAAGGGGTACCAACAGGGGTTACAGAGGTTTCCAACAAAGTGAAACAATGTGTTTCGAGTAACTTGTGAAACCATTTCTATTTCCTACGTGTAGTCCTTCCCAACCATAATTTTACCCGCTGAACGACAAATCTATGTGCTTTAAAGACGTCGAAAGTACACATCTCTAGCTTGAAAAAAAATTATGTAGAGGAAAGTGCTCTGATACCACTAGAAAGGTACCAGATGTATTATGCAGAACAAAAAAATAATTATTATGATGAATACCAGCAGAAACAACAAAATATAGAGAACAATAACACCATAAATGATACCTTTATTAATAGAAAGCCAAGTTCACTTGGCTCTTCAAGGGGGCAACCTCCAACAAAGAAGAGCTCAATTACAAAATAATTCTCAAGACAAAACTTTCCCATGCTTTCTACTCCTATTTATACTATTTCTATCTTCTAGAGAACATTCTAGAGGAAGATCTTTCTAGAAGTGAAAGCTTCTATTAAGTCTTCTTACATTATACATGTTCACATTATTACATATAAAACATATTATTCTACCTATTTGAGGGGTTGGGGAGGTTAGGTCCCTAACATTCCAGTTAGGATTAGTCTTTTTGGTCTTCTTTTTCAAACTTCCTTATTTCCTTGACTTTTGGGGATGCATGCCATAACTCCTTATGGAGTTTGCCAATGTTATGGTATGTTGCTAAAAGGTCCTTCTGACCTTGTAGAATACTCCCCAAATGTTGGGTTCAAAAGGAACTCCAACTTGAAACACAAATAACACAACAAACTCCACCTAATATAGCGAGTTGAATGAGGACTTTTGATCTAATTGCTAAATGTATAAAACAAATGATAAAAACTTTTTTAAAATGTCTATCGGGAATTAAATCCATTGAAGTACCATTTAAAAGTACAATATAACCTAATCAATAAAAATCATGATAACTATACAGACAATTAGTACGATAACTAAACCACTTATTATCACTCAAGATAATAGAGATTAACTTCCTTTTTTTACTATTTATTTTATTTAATAGAATCAAATACCATTTTCAACACAATCAAAACTCAAATTTGTAGTGGGAGAAACTTAAGTACTCGAAGGAGACCCATTACAAAAGAGGTAGGGTACCTATCTTAAGTAACAATACGATTCATATGAAATATGTGATCCCTTAGAAACCAAGCGTAGAGTTCATAACCTCAATCATCAATTGAATGTAACCTAGCTCTCTTATGATTACTCCTATTTATAACTTGAGATTGCTTGACACAGTTAAATTTGATTAACTACCCCTTATGTCAGCTTGCTTTGATAAAGTCAAAATTAGTTATACAACATATCAAATTATGCCCAACACATATGTACATTAACACAAAAGAATGGTGTAACAATGTCCTTGAGGTGATGCAATCCTTAAGTAGGCTCTTCTAGGCTTTGTTTCTTTTTATTTCTCTAATGACTCATTTGGCACAAAGAACTCAAGCTTGTGTTCAAGTGGCTAATATTCCTATTCCTTCTTTCTCCTTGAGGGTGCATGTTGGTTCATTCTACGCTTGGATGCATCCTTCTTAACACTGGGGGTTTGAAGACCCAGGGTTCATCTAGAGTTGACCAATAAAAACCCCATGGCATCGACATATTAATCCTCAACCAAAGATTGAAGAAGGTCTCACCCGAGATGCCATGAGAATCACAAAGACCATATGGTCTCGTGTTGGTGATGAAGGATTAATTACACAAGAATCCATTCGGGATGGCATTCATACAACGACTAACAATATGTAACAACAACATATACATTCAATTGACACATGATCAACACATCATAAAACAAGAATCACTGCAACTTTATTATCTTCAGTTAGCCATTCACAAACATACATTTAGCAACTCATTAATTGACAACAACAGAGCCCCGCGCTCTTATAAATTTTTCCAGTATTACATTACATAGTGCCATGTGCTTTCTTTTAGACTATGCAGATACTACAGACCCAAACTCACAACCGGAGACATTACAAAATATAGGCTCAGAGCGAGCTCAAGGACATTGAAAACAACCACAATGGTTAACCAGTTGGATAACTAAAAATGACTAACTCTCTTTTTGTTGTCGTTGCTCCCTTTTATTAGCTTCTCGGCTCTAGCGCTTTGTCACATTCAGTTCTACCTCACTCACTCCTCTGACTGTCAGTCCCACACGCTTGTGTCACCCACATGCATTCCATGTAGCCTCTTTGGAGTCATGGCAATCTTAAACTACTTTGCTAACTCATCTCCTTGCTTCTCCATGATCTCTCGTGCTGATTGAAGCAATCATTCAGGAAGATTTCCAGAAGATTATTTTCTTGATTTTGACATGCATGCAGTGTCTTCTTAATTTATGGCGTCCATCACAAAACTCGAACTGGTGCACATTGGTAGAACTTGAACTGACGTGCATTAGCAAAACTTGAACTGGTGCATGTGCCTCCTATCACCTACCACACAACTATTTGAGTGCGTGCAAATACTGGAATAGGCACGCACAACTTCGTTTGTGCGCACGTGCAATCTTTACCTAAAACTTTGGGTGCCAACAGTGCAACATAAGCTTCTACTAACTCTATGAAAATCCTTGTCTACACTAGCGTTAGCACACTTTTTAAAAAACTTTTGTAACTTGGAATAGATGTTGGCCAAAGGTACCCAACACGATGAGTAGTACACATGGATAACAACCCACACCTTCTTACAAATTTGAAATTTTCTCGCGAGAGATAGAGGTTTCAAAATCTATTTTTCATTTTTCTTTGACACTCTTAACAAAAATGCTTCCCACAACTCCTTTGGGGAGGCTTTAAAGGCAAAGGGAATTTCAAGGAACTTAAACAACTAGTCAAACTATAGCCATGTCCATCCTTGACCTAACAATCAATCAAGGACATCCTTCAGACTTTGCAAATAACATTGAGTTTTTGCCATTTGCAATTTTGACTTGGAGGCTTCATAGAAATTTGTAGGTAGTTCACACTGTTGTGTAGAGTTTTCTTCTCTTCGATGATGGTTAGGAAAGAATTATCCACAAAGTGTTCATTTACTAGCAAACTGCTATTAGGATATGGGAGAGGAATAACTTTGATAAGGCCTTGTGCTATTTTTCCATGTATGAGATAGACAAGGGCTCAACAACCATTACACATAGCATTAGGGCCAAGAAACAACCTTGTTGGGTGGACTAGAAGAGCCCTATCTCAAATTTGTATGTTTTTTATCAATCCATCGCATAGATTGCATTTTTGATGTTCTAGGTTGATTAAGAGACCTTGAAAAACCCCTAGATCACATTTTTAAAGTGGGGAGATTGCTTTTTCGAGGTTAGTGAGGTTGCTACTACCAAAACCATAAACATATGAAAAAATCATCAAAAAGTGGGCATTCTAATTGATTTTTAGCCTACACTAATAGTGATATGGTGTCCCACATCAAATCAACACTTGACTCATATAAGATGTAAATTGATCGAATAAATGATAAAGTATCATATTAATGCCCACTTAAATCAACTTGACATGTAAGAGATGCGTTAAGCCTCTTTATTTATATTTTTTAATGAGGATAATTGATAGATCTGCCTACTATCACCGATGAGACCCAAGATCGAGTCGATAAGACGCCTACTATCACCGATGAGACCCAAGATCGAGTCGTTAAGATGCCTACTATCACCGATGAGACCCAAGATCGAATCGATAAGACTACTCCTTTAAACTTGGGCCTAACGAAGGTGCCCACAAACCATACCAAACATTTAAAACAAGTTTCGAACCTCAGTGGGGCCCCTTTAATGAAAAACTTACGTCCTAACCGAATGGGCTACATTAAACTTTTTAATTGATGAAGGAAAACCAACTTCGAAAGATGAAACACCTTCCTTCTCACACATATAGAAAGCTCTACACCCAAAACCATGTATTTATTTTATTTGATGATTAAAAAAAAATATTTTCTTATTCCCGTGTTGAACATAATTTTTTTTGGAAAAGGCCCCACTAATTATAGGCGACCAAAGTTTCCATCTCAGTACGCTGCGGCACGGATAAGCACAAAGGCCACAGTCCGTGACAATGACAGTACTTATCATGCGTCACTAATATTTTATGCACTAATTTTTTATATGCATAAAGCCAAAAGTTTAGTAGCGAAGCTTTACCTCGGGATCACATCGTTTCCATTAAGATTATCTTGGAACAAGAACATGGATCCAATTTGATCCTTACGAAAATGGGTCTTAAAAAAACTATACGCGATCCCATCCATATCAAATAAAATCAAATTTAAACACGCCACTTCAAACTGTTACAGTCCACTTACGCAACACAATAATTGATATCATATTAAATAAGCAATGTACAGGACAACAAATCCATATGTAACAAGTTAAACAACCGTATCGTAATCGAGATCGGGGGAACCTGCATTAAACCGATCAAACATTATTCTTCCCAGATACCCAGATGATAACGTCATATAGCGGACAAAGCTGACTCTAAATCAACAATAAAAGGCCCCGGCAGGGAAGTGAATTGCTCGGGCATAATTCATCTTTCTCCCTGCTTTGCGTAAAGAACGGAGATCGTCTAAATAGCCTGTTTGTGTGTTTCCATGAAGTGACGAAGCCTGGCTATTGTCACCCGTAATTGCAAAACTACCCATCTTATCAACAGACTGCACAAATTTGATAGATTTTGAGAACCCAAGGTTGTTGCCCATAATGATGCTGCAGAAGGCCATTCGAGTATTGAGTAGCAGGGGAAGGCCTAATGGGCAGGGAATCCTCCCCATGTCCCATAGTTTCAGTGGAAATGCACACTCTTCCGCAGAGATGATCGAGTATGAATCTGATTACAGTGCCCACAAGTAAGCCTCTTCCATCCATCATACTATATCATTAATTTTTATCATTTCGAATGCCTCCTTACTTAAAATGTCTCTATACTGGGCTACTTTTTGATTTCATATAGTTTTACCCGTAATACCCAATTCAGTTTTGAATATAACTACTGGTTTATCAACATAGAGGGGGCACACACTATAACTGAGATTTTTGCATACTTGTAATTTGACAGTCCGTAAATGTATGCATAAGACACACCTTTCCCTCTGTTTCAGATTTCTCCCCCGTCATTTGTGGCATTGGATAAAAAATTTACATGGTTAAAATGCTTTTTCAGAAGCTCCAGAGATCACTCTAGATCACACTTAGGAGTGATGAAGAGGGAGTCCAGTGGGTTTTGCTCAATTGGTTCGAACGGACTGTTTTAAGGTAGAGTTCGCTGTAAAGTCTCTGGTTCTAGTCCAGTCGAGATTCGAGTCCACCCAGATCCTATCGGGTTACCAGCTGCTATTGTGGCTGGTGGTTGAAACCCCATCCATATAGATATGGATGGATAGATAGAGTTCAGCCACCAAGCCCCTCTCTCTCTATATATATGGGGATAGCGGATGCTAAAATATATTTGTTGCCTATATTTGTCACTAGCCTTTGCTGGCTCGCTGCAGGGCCTTTGATTGCATTTATGGCTTCAAGGGGGTCTGAAGATGGGTCATTTGATCTGTGTTCAGCTATGGAAGTGGCAAGCACGATGGTTCCACCAAAGGGACCCTGGAAGTTTGTAGCGAAGGTCTGCCACGAGTTAATGATTGTTCCCTTAAGGATACCCCCAACGAAATCTTTGTTTTTAAATAGGAGGATGTATGTGCATCGTATAAGAAGCCCACACTACTCAGCTATTTTGTTGGCTGCATACCTTCAGAGGTCACAATTGAGGCATGGATGGAGGTATGAGAACCACATTGATGGCACTACCATAGCATCTTCAGCCTCACCAAGGGATGTTTCCTTTGTTCTTTCTGAGATGTAAAGCATTGTACTGCCATCATTTCTTGTGTGCCGTGGGTTTGTGTATGAATGTAGTTTATCAAATGAATTGTAACTGAAACTCTGATATGAATCTACAACTAATTGGGGCTCGGATAACACTGTTATGAGCCAACCCAGAATTCTGCTATTATAACTGATATCTGGAATCTGACATCTGGAACTAGATTTGAAAATTTGAAAACTAAAGGAATAAATATCTGAAACTAATAAGTCAATAACTTCAGCAAAATCTTCGACAGTTCTAAGAGTACTAGCAACATAGAGATGAACAATGGTAACCACAGCAAAATACTAGAGATTTCAGCTAGAACTGAACACAGACTTTGAAGAACAGAGGTAAATCTCAGCAGGAAATGGTTTGTAGCTGAACATCATATAACCCAGAAAATAAGTATGTTGAACAGAAACTCTCTTGAGAAGCCATGGTCCACAGTGTTGAAAACATCGGTGATTTTTTACCAATATGGCAAAAAGTTGTGATTTTTTCGGGTCGCTGGTTTTTCGGCCCGAAAAAATCGTGATTTTTTTTATTGCCAATTTTTTCCGATTTTTTGTATTTTTGGATATTTTGTATTTTTTAATGTTTGTCGTGGTTTGCCGATTTTTTTGCCAATGTTTCCTAGAAGATGTTTTGCGGACCCTCACCGATTTTTTGCCAATGCCGATGTTATCAACACTGGCCATGGATGACAACTCAAGCCAAATCCTGGTCCAAATAGTCTATTTCAGAGTACATACAATAGCACACTTCACAACGGCCTCTGCTCTAATCCCTAAGAGCCTTTTTAATTCCCAATTTACATATTAAGGGAATCCATGAAAAGAGGAGTTGCAATCCTTGAGGATTGACACTTATGAGTGGGAGTCACTAAACACTAAATATAGGTGGAGTTACAAGGATCTCATTAGTGAGAGGGGAATTAATATAAGCATGCATAACAACAACCAATAATGTGAGCATGCATAACGATAGTCATTGATGTGAACATATATTAGTAAATCTTTATGCTAAAAAAAAGAAAAAGAAAAGATGCTCCCATGCAATTATCATCATTAACAAAGTAGGTTATTTCTAAATAGTGTAACTGTCCACCCCCCTCCAATTGCTTTGCCGCAATTTTTTTCTAGTGTTGGATGTTGCAATATTTCAGGACCTTCACACATGGTATCTTCCAATGGGAACAACTTCCATTGAACGATCTATCCCGATAATACCTTAGTCCTCAACTTCTCTAGACTCCCGAGTTGCCAAAATGTGCTTTGGAATAAGAAGATCACGTTCTTCATCCAGGGGAGGTAAGATATTTGGAATTTTAACATTTTCCACTACCACTTTCTTCAAGCATTAGAAATGAAAGGCGTTATGCACTCGTGACCCTCTTGGTAGTTCAAGAGTATATGCAATTTGTCCCCTTGTTGTTAGGGCCTTTTAAGGCCCATGGGTCCAAGTTTCTCCACCCTTTTACCTTTGAGAGACTTCTGCTTATAAGGTTGTAGTCTCAAGAATACTTAACCACTTCAAATTTGCGCTTACTATGGTGCTGGTCTTTTTGGGATTTCATCCTATTTAGGGCTAATTTGAGGTTCTCCTTTAGCCACTTCAACGTTTGCTGGCTTTCCTCCTATATCTGTTGGCTTTCCTCCAAGAAATCTCTAACAATCAGCACTTGAATGTCATGAATGGTCAAATCAATTAGTGAAGGAAGGTCATAACTATAAAGGGCCTTAAGGTCATAACTATAAAGGGCCTTAAATGTTGACATTCCAATGAATGTATGGCATGTTGCATTATACCAATTCTCTGCCAAGTGCAACCCTTTTGGCTAAGAAGCTTGTTGTCCTGCAGCATAGTTTCTCAAGTATCCCTCTAGACATTTGTTTACGATCTTTGTCTATCCATCTGTTTGAGGATGATAACTAGTACTTGGCATTAAGGCGGTACCAATAAGTCTAAACAAATTTTGTGAGATCGCAAATTCAAAAATTTCACCTCTTTCCTAGGGGTTTCCTGGATGCAGTCCTTGTGAATTAACAGGCTTAGGCCAGATCTGAAATATAATTTACATCAGCAAACAATGGGCAATATTTCACATCTTTTCAACCCCAATCAACAAGGTAATCTAAGAGAAAAGATACCAAATGTGTGCCTACAAGTTTCAGACCTCTAGGGCAATCTTGTCAAGCATAAACCAGATCTGAAATGTACTTTATGACAGCAGTAAATCTGCTGTATCTTCTTCAAGATTGATGTTGAAACCTTTAATAATTTCAGCCTTAAGTTATGTCAAATCAGCAAGACATACTAATGCTGGAAATTATTAAACCATGAAGATATAGATTGCTGAAAATCAAATCTGCAATAAGACAATTTTGGACAGCTGAAAACTTCATATGTAAATACAAGAGATGAAGTTCAAGTACATATTCTCAGCTCATCACATGCTGGTAAAACCCTCCAAGCCCTCCAAAACCTTAGCTAGTGAAAACCAAGAAAACCCTAGCCAACACAAAGGAGCTCCAACAAGCAAGCATCACACTAACAGGTCCTCCTCGGCAAATATTCTCCTCTCCTCTCTTTTAACAAGTACAACTCTAGGGTTTATCATCAAACCCTAACTCCTTGCCTTCTTAGGGTAGAAACCCTAAGCCTAGAAATCTCCAAGAATCCTCCAAGGAACCCTAGCAGTCCAAGACAAGAGAGATGGTACAAAGAAGAATACACTTGAGAGAGACAGAGAGACTAGTGCGCTACTCTCCTCACATTTTTAACACAAGATGATGATAAAAAGAATATGTGAAAGAACTCTCTCCTTACACTATTTCTATAAGAGGTAAGGGAGGCCAACAATATAAAGTGTGCCTAAACCTCTACAAGCAACCTACAAAACACAAGTAGGCCCATAAATGTGAAGTGCTACACTCTAAGGGTGTTAGCTTTCAAGTTACTCTGAAAGTGTTTACACCATGCTTGGGGGTGCTTCATGAGATGGCGTATGTTTAGCT
>ML816350.1:27673-38796 GCA_009831015.1 Picea engelmannii | reverse complement strand
GTGCATGAACAATGTTGCAACCCAGGCACCCCCTAGTCAACTCCATGCTTTTGTGCAGGAATCCAAGCTACTCCATGTTGTTTAAGGCTCCACACCCTCCTTCAATGTAATGTCCCCATTTTTGGGTCCCATTGCTTTGTGATTGGAGATGATTTTCAGGGACTGGGTCAACATGATTAGAGGGGTAGTTTAACATTACCAATGAATTCAAAGGGTTTAGATGTGTTATATGATGCCCAATCAGGCTCAATCATCATCTTTCATCATCGGGATCACTCCTGTGTAGTCAATTTTGGTTCCGGAGCATTTCGACTATTTCTGTAATTTAGGGAGTATTATTGAGCATAATTTAATTAATCTCACTAAGGGCGTTATCTTAATCAAATTACCGGAGACGATATCTTAGTGTAATAGCTTGTTGGGATCGGGATAAAGAGCTCTAAAGGTTGGGGTGATGGAAAGTGACTTCCAGTACCCGAATGTGTTTATAAAGTCAAATAAATCACTTTTTGGAGTAGAAGGGTCTAATATATTAATAAAGTGATTTTAGAGAAAATATTAAGGATGAATTAAAAAGTCACTCGAGGAGAAAAAGGTGAAAGAGGTATAAAGAAGAGATAGGAGCTCATTTTCCTCTCATAATGTTGATGATTGTTTTGATTTGATAGGAGAGCTCTTGGAGCCTTTGAGGGTTTGTTGGAGTAAACCCTAGTTTGGATTGGTTTCGGTGGTGAAAGATTCCACCCTAGCTAATCGGGTTTTGGTGGTGAGAAATCCACCCTCCATTGATTGGGAAGGCCGTTCAGGTTTTCCATTTGGATTCCATTGTTGAGGAGCTTGATCTACCTTTTTGCAACAATCTGGGTTTGTAGAAGATATATGCTTTGTGCAGGCTGAGTTTAATATGTGAAGACCAATTTTTTGAAGTAGGGATAGTTCCCTTCTTGTGTATGTCAAATATCTTCACCAAGGGGGCCGAGTTGGACTGTTGGGGACGAATTCTTAGATAGGGGACAAGTTCCTTTGGGTGCTGGGCGCATCACTTCATCAAGGGGCTGAGTTGTGGCTGTTGGGGCCATTTTACTTTGTTGGGCTGAGTCACCTCCTTGCTGGCTCAATTTATTTGTTGGCTGGGCGAAATTCTTCTACTTGTGGGCCGAGTTTCTGGCTAGGGTCGAGTCCCATGTGTTTTCTGGTCGAGTTTACCATTGCTGGGCGAAGTATCATTGTCTAGGGGCCGATTTCCTTGGCTGAGGCAAGTTACCTCATATGCTGGGTCGAGTTTGCTGTGGAGGGGCCGAGTTGTTCATCAAGGGAAGTTGAATTTCCTGTGGCAACCGAGTTCTGATTGTGGTGATTTTCTAGCAGCGGATTTGTGGGACTTTTCATTTGCTATTACAGTTACAGGCTTGCCTTTGTTTTCCAGCTAGCTACGTCACCAAATACCAATGCCTTTTAGGACAAATTTGTGAGTTTTTCTAGATGTACCATTTCATAATTTGATGGTTAATAAAGTAGACAGTTCGGTGATATTCCTTTCTGTGGAATTAATTCCTTGTTACTTTAATATTGCTTCTATATATCTTGTACCATATGTTATTGTGTATGCTGCAAACTATTTGTTTAAACTCCTAAGTCAGTAACACATGAAAACATAAACAACCAACCAACTTAAAACATACTAGCAGCAGCAAGGGTTGATTATATGGGGTGTTGAGGGCGTCAATAAAGTGTTTGACAAAATCCCTATGTCAACAATAGACTTGCAGCAGGAAGAAAAAGGGTTTAGTGGTGGTTTTTGAGTTTGTTTGCAATTTGTTTGATGGAAGTTGTAACCCAAGCAACACACAAAAAATTACCAATTGTCACACAATTATACCAGCAACACACAAGAAGTATATCAGCCGTATAGAGGGGATATTACATTCAAAATGCCAAACGCTCCTCCTCCAATGCAGGGTGTCCTCTCAAGCAAGCGACCAATCTACATGTGGCCATCATGAAGAATGTCCCAAGCTGTCTGAAGATCTACAACACTCCAAGGAAGAATGTCATGCAAGTATCCAACTGAGGTCAAGCAACCAATGAGCAAGCCACCTCCAATGTGCAAGTCCATCATGGGCCATCCAAGGTCTAATCGTACACCATGCACCACAAATCTCATCAAGCACCACCAAACATGGTGTAAACACTAGAGTAACCCCAAAAGCTAACATTCCATCCCTTCACATTTGAGAGACTTTTGCTTATAAGGTCGTAGTGTCAAGAATACCCAATTTCCCCTTTCAAATTTGTGCTCATTGCGGTGCTGGTCTTGTTGGGATTCCCTCCTATTTAAGGCTAATTTGAGGTTCTCCTTTAGCCACTTCAATGTTTGCTATCTTTCCTCCTTCAATAATTTTTGGATTTCATCCAAGAAATCTCTAACAATTGGCACTTGAATGTCTTCAATGGTCAAATCAATTAGTGAAGAAAGGTCATAACTAAAGGGCCCTAAGCTCATAACTATAAAGGGCCTTAAATGTTAACATTCTAATGGATATATGGTATGTTGCATTGTACCAATTCTTTGCCAAGTGCAAACATTTTGGCTAAGAAGCTTGCTGTCCCGCAACATAGTTTCTCAAGTATTCCTCTAGACATTTGTTTACGATCTTTGTTTGTCCATCTGTTTGAGGATGATAACTAGTGATTAGCATTAAGGTGGTACCAATAAGTCTAAACAACTCCTATGAAAGTTGGTAGTGGATTTTTGGGCATGATCACTAACAATATTCTTTGGCTTGTGCAACCTATAGATATGTTGTGTAAACAATTCAACGACTTCTAAGGCTTTGGTGACAATGTCTATTGGAATAAAATGACCATACTTAGTCAATCAATAATCCACCACAAAATGCTATTCCCTCCCCCACCCCCCCGACCCAAGGAAACCATGTAATGAAGTCCATGCTAATGGATTCCCACTTTTGACTAGGAATGGGCAAGCCTTGTAATTGTCTTGGACTTTTTATAGTCCCCATTTTATTCCTTTGACACATGTTAGAGATAGAAAAGTTGCTTGGAGAAGCTATGTGGGGAAATTATGGTTGAGGGCTCTGTTATCGTACAATCTATACTTGCCTAAAGCCCAAGGAAAGTGAGGCAAGATTGGCGTAACAAGGGGGTGACTTATCATTGTCACCTTAATAGGAAACCCCTTTCTGTTTAGGAGTATATCAAGATTACCCCAAGGGAGACGTCCCCAGTGACCTAAAGGGATGATAAAACTAAGGCAAGGATGCAGGAATACCCCCCTCTCACCAGTCACTCAAAGTCAAAAGGTTCTTTAGGTATTTAAGGGATGAAGCAATAGTAAAGATGAAGTGTACCTGCCCAAAACAAGATAACAAAGAAAAATATGGCAGCTTTCAAGTACAAATTGATGTTAGTGGTTCATAAGACCATGAACCTTCGAAAAATAAGCTAGCTGATATAAATTTGCAACAATATAAAAGTTTACAACAACAATAAGTATTTTATAACAGCTGCAAAAAATATGCCTTGGAATTGCTTGAAAAAAAACAATGAAAAGGTAGTTTTAATTAGGCATAATAATAATCAATTGTCACAAGCAATTTTGGAAATGTTTAGCAAGCATTAAATGTCAATTTTGCAGAGAATTTGCTGCAGTTAGATGGCTGTATCAATCTTTTGTAACAACAACAAGTATTAGTGCTCAGAATTGCAAGAAAACATCATGTAAACTTAGCATTCATCAAGTAGATTGTTTGGCAATTATCACAAGCAATTTCTGAGTGAGTAAGATACAAGTTATGTAGGTGTACGCAACAAATTAGTATGGATTAGTATGGCTGTAGCAATGATTTGCAACAACAACAAGTTAACTAGTGAATTAGTCTAGTTTAGAGTTAGTAGAAGTTAGCAAGAGCTTCAAGGAAGAGAGTTTGAGTGTTTGTTTGATCAATCATTTACTAAAGCAAGTGGACTAGTGCCTTTATGGGGTAATGGAGTCAATAGGTGACGGCTTTTACTTGGAAGTAGTAACAACAATGATTATACTTGTCTAAGTGAAGAATGAATTTTAGAAGAGTTAGCACTTTAAGTCTTCTGGGATCCAAACTTTGAGGGGGTTTGCTACTAGAGAGTAGGCACTTCTAGGCCCTAGCGCCTTCCTCCTCCTTAGACTATTGAAAGATATTAAGAGCAACAATAACTAGACAATGGCTTCTAAAGTGCTAGAATTTTAGGGCTTTAGAAGTTTATCTAAGTCAAATTACCTTAGTAAAGTCTAGCAAATGAAGAGAAAATAAGTAGTATCTTAAGTCCTTTACTCCTAGGGTTTGTCAAGCAAGCAATTTCATAATCTTTAACATGAATAAGCAAATATACCATAACCATTCAAAATGAAATGAAAATTGTAGATTTACTTAGTTCACCAAGAATAATCAAGCAATAAAACCCTAGATTGCCAAGTAACTTCACCAAGAAATGATCCAAGTTGCAAATTGTAGCCTCCAAGACGAGTGCGCCTCCCTATTTCAGCCAATATCTCCCAAATAGGGCACAAATTTCAGACCACACTTGTTGTGTGATGAGTTGTGATGATAAAAATGAGAGTACTTTATCTCTACTTATACAAAACTTTGACCTTCAATTAAATTTAGGTCAAATAAAGGGCCGACTTGGCCAATTTACATCAAAATCCAGTTTTTACATAAATAAAATTAATTAATATCTAAAATCATTTCCAAGAGTGATGTCATGCCCTTCTAGGGTGATGTTGGACCCCTAAGGTGGAACGTTGGGCTCCGGATGCAGAACGTTTGGCCTCCAAAGGCCTTGGATGATGCCCACACGTGCCATTCAGCTCACAACTTCCCTCAAAATGAAAACCCTAGCTCTGGATGACGTCTAGGGTCATAAAGGTGACATCATGGGATACCAAAGGTCAACGTCCAGGTGGAAGAGCAAGATCCCCCTGGGTCTAGGTCTGCCAAGGTGTCTCCAAGGGCAACGCCCTTCTTTCTTCCTGGTGCAAATCTCTAATGTCTTCTTGCCCCTGGTTGGGGTTACAACATCCATCTATGGGCTTTCAACCCCATATAGGTCTGAGCTAATCATTCCCCCATGTGTACCTGTCCACTGGGAAAGGTCCTGCAACAACAAAAAGTACACCCTCCAGGGGTTCATAAGTCACAGGGATCATAACATGTAAATCACATCCAATAATTAAATTACCTAAACATGTGCATCAAACCCCCCTTTACCCAGACAAATGCTCAAAGACGTTATGCAATTTAACAAGTTAGGTTTGGAGAAGGTCTCAGGGTGTCCTATTGGGATAATCCTCCTTAAGTTTAGGGTGTTTCCCAGGCGAGAACCAATCTAGGTCATGTAAGTGTATGAGGTGGCGTGGGGTAAATGTTTGGGCATGGGGTGCAGTGATAACAGGGAAATGTAAATCTTACCTGTGGGTGCCTTTGTAGAGGGCGAGTTGCACTTTATCATAGATGCCATTGTTTCCTAGCCCATTCATTGCCTTTTATTTTTATTTTCATTGCTTTTGATCTTTTGCTTTTATGCTTCAAGGGAAGAGTTGAGGGACACTGTCCTGGCTTGGTGACCAGAGGTGATAGCATTATCCACAAACATTTCACGGAGATGAGAAGGCTGGCTCGTGATGAGACCCCCTTTCTCTTGGCTATGCCACTAAGAGCCACTACCCTGGTTTGGTGACCAGATAGATGGTAGTGTCATACCGCTACATGCCCATGGTCATAATAGGCCGGCTCGTGATGAGACCTCCTATCCACCAACTAGTACCTTGAGTGTTTATTTATTTTATGGGTTCCCTTTTCTTACTGAGAAGCTTTTTATTGCTTTCTCGAGAATCCCTGGGCGAAGCATCTCAAAGGTTTTGAAAGGCTTTTAACTCTTGCCAACTACTTTTACCCTCTGGGCCTTTAGCCCCTTCTTCGCATAAGGCAAGGTACAACCCTTCCTAGTGTGGCAAATCCCAATGCTCGAACAAAGGTAGGTGGAGATGAGAGGAATAAAGATGGAAAGTGGTAAGTGTGGAGGGAACGGATGATGACCTTTCATAGACCCACCCAGTGGCAACCCATCCTAAAGGGAGATCAACTTACTATGGCATCATGTCACCCCTCCAGGTATAAACAAGTCAAAGAGCATAATTTCCAAGCAAACATTATGAAATGAAGGAGAATTCAATGCAACATATTCAAGTGCTTCAAGAATCAGAGTGATACATACCATGATACTCGAACTCATTACCTCATTGAGCAAGACTTACTGCTACTTCAGGACCAAGCTGGTGGGATGGATACTGTTGTTGCTGATAAATGGGCTACACTGAGGAAAATAGGGGCACTCCGAGGCCATGCTCAAGTCATCCGGCTCTCGACACTCCATGTCTAGGATCTGTGGGCCTCGAGACATGATCTCCTTAGTTATCCCTAGGGTAGGGGATAACAAGCTCATTATTCCAAATGCCGAGATGAGCAATGATGGTTGGAGGCCTACGATGATCCCTTTCCTATTGTGAGTTTCATCCTATCTAACAACTTGATTTATGACTATGGAAACATGTGATTTTTTTTTGTGCCTTAAAGCAATACTTTTTATTGGTATGTATGGTTTTGTTGTATGCCCAAATGGTAGTTTTGTTAAGTCCTATGCTCTTGGGTAGTTATAGAAATTATCAAGGCATTATTAGAAAAATATGCTTTGGCTTGTGGTGGTTGCCATGCGTCCCACTCTTTTGGTAAGACAATTTGTACATTATTGTTTATATTATTAATTAAATGAAGCAATAAAAAATTGAAACTTGACATGATAAAGCTGAAACAAAAGAAAGGAATAGCCTTGAGGAAGACCGTTTGCCTTCACCACTATCAATTTTGATGACTGTCTAAATTTTGGTTGTTTTGTCATTATCGTTGTGAGAGCTTTACACCATCCAGGGGGGATGCGACAAAATTTTTAGAAAAGGATGGATACGTTACATGGGAAACATGGGTTATCATCACAAAAATTACTCCAAGTTGTCACTAGACCTCAGCCCAACGAACAATGTAGACCGGTGCGCTTAACTCATGGAGATTCAAATCAAGCACCTATTGGCATAGAACTAGCCAAATGCCTAGCAACATTGGCGACAACCAGTGGAACTAACTGTAATGTTCCCATTTTTGGACATTATTACATTACAGAGTGTTATGCCTACCAGAGTAGCCAGTTAGGGGTGACAACGAGTTCAGGAGATATTGAGGGGTTTTATTGGGCCCGACTTACATCGTTCATCATCAGGATCTGTTCCAAACAACTTGGCTTTGGTTTCGTTGCATTCCGTAATTTTGAGTTATTATGGGTCATATTTTAATTAAATTCACTAAGAAGGTCATAATGGGCATATTACTTGGAGAAACCTCTTAGTGTAATAGCTCATTGAAATTGGGAGGAAGAACACTACAAGATAAGATGATGAGAAGTGACTTTTAGTGGCTGAAGAAGCCATAAGGATAGATAAATCACTTTTTAGAGGTAAAATGGTTAATTAATTAATGAAGTGATTTAATCAAGGAATAATAAAATAAAGTAAAAGTCACTTGGAGAGAAAAGGTCAACAACAAATTAGGGTTTCGGGAAGCTATAAAGGAAGGGTACAACAACCTAATTAGATATTATGTTATGATTTGATGTTGAGATAGTTTCCAGAAGAGGAGGAAATCGACCCCCTTGTTGTTTTGTGGATTTCTAGAGGAAACCACCACCATTGATCGGTTTCAGTGTTGAGAGACACACCTTAGCCTATCGGAGATACCATCCAGGTATTTCACCGCGCTATTCAGGAGATCCAATTTGCAGTGATTGCGCAACTCAGCCAGTGAGGGCGCAAGGGTTAGAGAGAGGGTTTGTGTAGCTGCACGAGATAGAGGATTATCTTGCAGATTCCTTCCGACCCAGTTGAGAGCTAGCTAGGGCGCTTCTTTTGAGCCACCAGTCATCACTTTTCGACGGTGGAATCTCCCAGAGCATAGTAGACAGTCAGATAGTGCATAGCTCTTGAGGAAGTGCATTTGAGGTTCCAAGGGGTATTCCGGATTAGATCCGAGGAAACCCTTCCGACCCATTACAGAGGAGACCAGGACGATCATTTCGAGATATACATCGTCGGATTCCGTTGGTGGGATCACTAGGGCGCACTCACACAGCCTAGGAGGTGCGCAAACCCCTAGGGGGTGACATCCAGAGCTTCAGAGGTCAGATCTTCAGTCTGACAGTGGCCAGGAGTATCCTAGAGGCCAGGGCGCTCAGTGTGAGACAGTTTCCAGTCCGTTCTGTCGAGTATAGCCATAAGGATGAGTTTTCCAGTATCTGCAGCAGTTGTCGTGAGCTCCCAAAACTGCATTTTGTCGATCTATCCGTGCATGCATAGATCTTACTTCATCTTCTGATCACGGGTATTTCATATTAGTTGCTTTGTATTCCAGTGACGATCCATGAGATCTAACTGATGACTATTTTATCTGCTTCCAGCATATTATTGTATGTCTTGCTTTTCCCTCATAATACATATTAGTGAGATGGTGTTGTCCTTTCTTTCGCATGCATCATATATATACTGCTAAAACAATAAATGAATGAAACACACATGCGAAAATCACCAAGCATGTTAAAACATTAACTCAAACGCATCCAGAAACCCAGAGTATCAGATCCGAGTGATAAAACAGTAGTTCAGCAGTAGATATCCAGATCAACTGGATTTGAGATATTTCACTAACCCCTTGGGCTATATATGTATGTATGTATGTATATGGTGGGGAAATGACAAGATACAATATGATGGAGAAACGACATATATACATATACACAAAAAATACCATGAGATGTTAAATATTCAGATTTCTAGGTATTGGTTATCATTGATCTCGTATTATTAATCTCCCAAGGAAGATTAGGATGATGGGACAAGGAGAATGACATTTGCCTCATCCATAGACATGACAAAGTATGCATTGTTAGATGCATAAATCAATCAAATGGTGAACAAATGGCCTTTAAGCTTTTAGGAACATAACAAGCACAATTTTTTCAAACTTGAAATAGAATACCTGCAAATATGTAGGAGAAATTTAAACAATTAGATAGATAGAAAGAGAGTGTGTTAGGATCAACATGTTGATATTAATAATCATATCTTCTATGCATTAGACCAGAATTATTCCTTTTAGGTATTTATTTTTGGGCAGAAACATGGGATTTTTGGTTGGATATGTTTCTGAAATCGTGAAACATTGAGGAAATGTGCTTGAAATGGCCCTAAAATGACCATTGCAAGTTGAAACACTGTTTCTAGAATTTGATACAGCCTTGAAATGTTTCATGGCCATACCCCCCATGTTTCTGCTCTGTTTTAGAATCTGAAATGCTGAACAATGTTTTTGACAATTTTTTTTGGTAACGCAGATTTGAACATGATTGATCCATGACTGAGCTTGTTTGTTTCATGATAGATATATACTCAAACTATCTTAGTCCAATTTGTTATAGCACAAGTTGTAGGTTGGGCAAAGCCCGACCCAACCACAAAACCAAGTGCTAAAACTAGAGAATCCTACACCCAATGTCACCTCGATGTAGGTCCCGCACTTCAAGGGTGACTAGGTCACTCTAGGGAGGCGATCCCGGTGACCCTAGGGGGAATGAAATGTAGATTAATGGATATGGAAGTGAAACCCCTAGAAGTCAAATCTAAGTGGAGTGAGATGTGAAAGGAGATGCCTTGTGAACCAAGTGAAAGTTGCCTCAAAGATATAGCACTTCTCCAGATGATTGTACCTGCCCGAGACACAAAGAAAGACACCTTGCAATGCTATATGTTAGTATGGATCAATGAGTTAAGCTTGCTGTCGTTAATTTGCAGCAGCAGATAACAGTTTATATCAGCAAATAAAGTATCTAAATCAGCATGTAAAAGCATAAGATCAACCAAAATACTATCAATGAATTTGGCAATCAATTAGGCCTTGAATATAGCACTTTGAGAATGACTAAAGCAAGCTGTTATAAAAGTGATTTTCTGCAGTAAATTATCAGCCTTATGGCTGTAGCATTCAATGGCATGCAGCGGCAAAATTACCAATGGAAAAGTGCCAAGAACTAGCCCAAAAAGTGCGCTCTAGTTAGTAGACTAGGTGAGTGAAGTTAGAGAGAAATCCTAGGGTTAGTTTGTGAGATAAGAGAGAGTTAGCAGCTAGGGTTATGCAGCCCTAATCGCTGTAGGTTAATGTTTATAACAACTGTAGATTTTTAATGACAAAAATCAGCAAATGAAATTTCTGTCAAACACTTAGCAGCCTAGAGATAAATCATAACTGTCTTCATAAACTTCATAAATGCATAAACCCACATTCAGAAATTTCCATAAGCAGAAATACACATTGCTAAGAAAAATAGTAGCGGAAATAACACAGTGGACAACAACCCATAACACAAAGAAATTTAGGCAAATGCCAAGGAAAACCCCAATGTGGGGAAACCCAATGAGAGAGAGAGATATTATTATTCAGCTTCAGGAAAGTACAAAACAACAACACATACACATTTCCAGCCAAGGAAAATACCTCACAGCACCCAAACAATCCCACCAAATTCTGCCTCGTTTTCCGTGTCAAAACGGTACTGTTGTACGACCTGCTCCGTACCTCGATTTTCGTGCCCACAGTCAGCTATACGAACTGTTCCATACGGCCCAAAAACAACCACCAAAATTCTGAAATCCGCCTCGAAAACCGTTTCCAAAAATGCCTAGATTTTCGTGCCAAATCCATACGACTATACGGATCCATACAGTATGGGCCCCCACAGTAGAAAATAATTCGGCCAAAAACTCATAGAATTTTTTTCTTGGGATTCGTGCCTTCCTTCCTTCCTTGGAAAACGTGCCCTCTTTGCTGCTCACTTTCCTCTCTCAAGCAAATTTAGAATATCTCTCTCAATCTCCTCCCGATGTCTTCTCAACATGTCTTGCACACTACCCAATACATTCTTTTATAATCTGAAAATGACATTTTCCCCCCAAAGTGTCTTTTCAC
>ML816350.1:5378-23918 GCA_009831015.1 Picea engelmannii | reverse complement strand
AAAGAACACGTTTCCAAAAAGATAAACTTGAAACTAGCAAAAATCACTCTTCCCAAGGCAACGGTTTTATATCTCCAATGCAAAAAAGAAATGACTAGTGCCTTTAAATATTGGGTTAATGGAGTCAAGTAAATGAACTAGAGATGCTACCTCCGTGGGGGTGTAAACTCTCTTACTTCCCAAGGTAAGTATCTCTAGTTAGGGTTTGAGAATGAGGGGTGTGAATCCTCTTACTTCCTCAAACAAACCCTTGCAACATCAATAAAATTCAAGCAATACATGATGAAGACTAGAGTGGGGGTGTAAATACTCTTACTTCCCACTTAGGTCCTAGCAAGATAATTCTTGACTTGAAACAAATGATAACATAAGAGTAAAAACCATACCAAATCAAGAAGATGCTAAGATAATCCACCATAAAAGCTAGAAACCATTCATCCAAGGCTAGCGCCTCACTCCTCCATCAACCATTCACCAAAGATAGGCATAAACAAGAGCACAAGAGACAAATATGCCAAGTGTAGTGAAAATTTCAGATCAAGTCTTCTCACAAGAGGGAGAGTTATATCCAAATGAGATCTTATGATCTCTTATTTATACAAAATGTCACCAAGGTGACTTGTCCACATATTAAGGGGTGAACCACAAGACTAGGGGTCAGCAACCCTAATCTTGCCCCCTTTAACAAAGTAATACTAAAAAATTCATTTAAAATTTCACTTTTGCACAAGTAAAACCCTAATTTACATGGACGTCACCCCTTTAGGGGATGTTTTGCCACTTGGGACAAATTGTTGGTGTTGGAGAAGCTATCGTAGGCCTCCAAAGGCCACATGTTAAGCATCTATGCAATCTCCTCATGGCCAAAGCCCCATCCTCCTCAAAACGTCCATGTGTCAATGAGTGGTAACGCCACCACCAAACCCTAGCCCCCCAAATATGACGTCAAGCTAAAAAAGAAGACGTTTTGCCCCTCTTGGGAAAATCGTTTGGCATGTGAGGGCTGGGATAAGTCTTCCATATCATCTTCTAGGTCTCCTATACTTCGTCTCTGTGATCCGACATGTGGACCCTTGGCATCCAACCTGTGGGCTTGCAGCCCCATGGAAGCCCAAGCAAGGCTTGTTCTTCCAAAACTGTCCACCAACTAGGTCCTGCAAAGACAAATGAGCACGCCCTCCAAGGATCTCAAATCATAGCATCATGATAAGTAAATCCAATCAATAAATGAGCCACCTAAGCATGTGCATCAAAGATCACTATGTCAAACAATTAATTGATCAAAGACACTATGCGACTTGTCAAGCTTGAGTATGGCAGGGTTGACGAGGTGTCCTATTGGGTAGATCTTGCCCTAGGTCAAGGAGAGTTTCCAAGATCTCTCTCTCTAAGCCATGTAAATTGGGTGAAGTGGTTGGGGTCAAGACTCAATGGGCATAGGGTTCATGACATATAAGGGGTCGTAGTATCTCATTCATGGGTGCCTTTGTAGAGGGTTTGTGTTACCTTCGTCCACAATGCACTTTTTCCAAGCCCATTATTTTCCATCCTTTATTCTTTCATAATTTTAAGGAAAGGTTGAAGGTCACTGCCTTGGCGTGGTGTCCAGATAATGGCAATGTCACCCACAAACACCTAGTGGAAATGAAAAGGTTGGCTCATGATGAGACCCCCTTTCTCTCAGCCATGCAACTGAGAGCCATTACCTTGGTTTGGTGACCAAATGATGACAATGTCATACCACTAGATATTCATGGACATGATAGGTCGGCTCATGATGAGACCTCCTATCCTTCAACTAACCCTTTAAGCATTCTTTATCATATTGTGGGTCCCCTTTACTCAAAGATAAGTGTTTCATTGCTTTCTTGGGTGATCCCTGTGCGAAGAATCTAGAAGGTTCATACAAGGATTTTATCTTTTACCCAACATCAATCCCTCTGGGCCTTCAGCCCCTTCCTCCCATAGAACGAGGGACAACCCCTTCTTGGGTCAATACACCCTAAAATCCCAAGGGATAAGGAAATGGAGGGGAACAATGATGGAAAGTGGTAAGTATGGTCGAGAACGGTACGATGGTTCTTTAAGGGAGTTCCTAGTAGCAAACCCATCCCCAAGGAAGACCACTTAATAGGGCACAATGTCCAAGCATATATCATGAAATCTAGAGCAATCTAAGATACAACATACTCAAATGGCTTAAATATTGAAATGATGCTCACCATAACACTGACTTGTACCTCATGGAGCAAGGCCCATTGCCTTCCGGAAGCCAGCTGATGTCGTGGATGCCATCTGGAAATCTATGACCATCTGTGGTGGTGAGAGGGTTCTCCAAATGTGCAAAAGGATACTGCTGCTCATGTAGTCTCTCTACACTCCATATCTGCAACCTGAGGGCCTCGAGACATAATCTCCTTAGTTATCAACAAAATGGGTTAACACAATTCCAATGGATATGGCAAAATTTCCATAGCATAAAGTGCAGAATAGCACACTGGTTGCCCAATAAGAGGAAGTCTAGAGTTAAGACACCTTTAGAAGGCAATCCTATGCACTTCCTTTTGGATGATTCATTGTATGACATACAAGTTTATAACTATCAAATTTTATGCTAAAAATAGCATGCACAATTTTTTTTTCATATAATAGCATCAATGACATATGTATTATCTATAGACTAGTCGACATTGCCAACATCAACAACTGAACAAATCCAAAACTTGTGGTAGTCATCCAATTGCACATCATTCACAAGTGGCACATACATGTAAAAAATTGAATGTCAAACAAAAGATCCAACAATATTGGGGAATTCTTCTCATTGATCAAAGAAAATCACATAAGAAGTGTTTAGTCTTAGGGGTGAGCATTACTAATATATCTCTCTTGATATTATATGTTGATCATTTAATCCTTTCAACCCCTACTCTTCTTTTCCTGCCCCCAATTTGGTTTGGCTTTGATGTAATTATCAACTTGGTGTTGTAAGTTTATCCATCTATCCCCACTTTTTATTTTATTTTATTTTGTTGGGGGGTGTTGGTGTTGGTGGGGTGGGTAAATCAAAGAGAAAATTTATATTATTAGTGTTACCACCCAAATTCATTTGCAACGAAGTTTGGCACTATCTTTGAAGGAGAGTTCTGAATGATCGGTTAGGGAAGATGTCTGTCACCAACATAGTCCCTCTCACTTCTAGGTCAGTGTTTTTTTGACATAAGGGGGAATCGCTAATGACTTGAAGCAAAAATCGTTCAAAACCAGTAATAAGAAGCTTCAAATCTGCAATGAAACTTGCTGCGATCTGAAGTAAAACTTAGATTTCCGCGTGTAAAATTCAAACCAGCAAGCATAAACTTCAGATTTGTGAGAAGTTGAGAACATATGTCAAATCTTTGCCTTTAATTCATAAATCTGTAATATTTTTTGCAGATATGTGCTCAAAGAGTAAACACTTGAAATCAATTACTCTTTTTAAACATATTTTTTGATTGGTGCCGTAGTTTAAGGGGCGTGGAGAGTGAAATGATGAGAAAATTAACATGGCAAGAAAATCTTGCGAAGGAGCAATCTCAATATGGATCAATGATCTATAGAGCGATCGAAAGAAATAATTCCAATGCATTCAGCATACTCTAAATTCACTGCCAAGAGGATGATCTTCTTTGTTCACTAGAGTTGCACAAGTAAATATGTCTAACAAAATCAGATTGACATCACTATTAACAACCTAAGAGGATTTGATAATTAAAGCTTAAGTTCCCATCCCTTACACCACTCAAGGATATAATCACTTAAAGAAATGTGTAGGACGCTTTGAAAACAAGAGATCGAATGTAGTTCAATGACTCAATATGAAAGGAAGAGGATACCTGAAGCTTGGAGATGGAAGATAGAAGGATGGAAGGACTCAATAATCACCAATGTCTTGCCCTCTATGCCTTCCTATTCTTATAGTGGAGGATTGGTCTATATCTGACTTGCTTTTCCAAATATATCCCTAGTCACAAACATAGTTATCAGGAATGACTAGTTCAGACTAGACACAATTTTTTTTTACAAAATGGCCTTGGAATCGGTTTGGTTGGGCTCTTGTTTGAATCAGCTTGTTCATATTGAACTAGTCAAGATCTGGTTGAATTGGTCCGACTAGTAGCACTAATGTAGCTAAAAAACGAAAAAACCAACCCCCCTCCCAAACCCTAATCCAAGCTTATTTTGGTTTAGGTATGTGTTGCACTCGGTGCCATTTTGCTATATTCACCCTTATGTGCTATATGCATTCGAAAACTTTGCATATATGATATTTGGTGTCTAATGGTTTGGATTTACATTGATGTACATGAACTTATAAATATTTTTCATTAAAATTTGCATATTTTATGTATTTTTTAGTTGACCAGTTCTTCAACCTAGTTTTTACCTGGTTGCGGTTTGGTTAGAGATATCATCTTTTCTTGTTCTGGTTCTATAACTTTGGTCATAGATAATATGTCATGCAAGGCTAGATCATCGAGCACAAGATAACCTCAAACAATGAGCCAAAAACAACTACAAGATAGGTGCCTAGGGTAAGTGAAAAGATCCTCATCAAAATAATCATAATACTCCTCAAGCGAGGCACTTTGAATAATCTCATATGTAGTGACCAGGTCTTCTCAAAATAGCAACATGTGTCTTTTAATAGCATAAATCCTACATGAGAGGATAGATGAAATGTGTTAGGATATTTAGACACTTGGGAGCTAAGTAAGTTCACTTTGGTTTAATGTGTCTTTAGGTGAAGTGTGTTTCTTTAGTGTGATTTTGTAACTAACTAATCCAACGATCATGATTATATTCTAGACATAAAGTGATATCACTGTTCATCTTCTCCTTAATACTAACTACACTTGATCTATGGCTTAACACTCCATTGGTCCATATCTCTATTTAAAGGGCATGGAGGTTCATTTGTTGGTGGTCGATTGTTGAAGATGTTCATGTATTCTATTTTCTTTTTGCATTAATATATTACCCCAAATGCCCATGTTGGCTAGGGCTATGGATTGTTTCCCTCTTTGAGGGTTTTAACCACGTAAACATTAATGTAATGATTTTTGATATGTCTATAAGTGGTTGCCTCTTGTGTGGATATACCCTTATTTTCAAACATGGTAACAAATTGGTCCTCAAGTAAACTACCCAAAGTATCTTCTAACAAAGTGCCTAAACTATCCATAAATAAAGAACCTTACACTCCTTAGAATAACACAAACCAAACATAGAAAGAGCAAGTGGAAGGATCTAGATATTGACAAGTTGTAGTCCTTACTACATGAGCATATACAACCCAATGATGGTTGTCTTCTACATTAGGCCTTTGATCTCCATCCTCCTCTTCACAGATGACATGGTCCTATTGGTGTTTATCCTGTAGGGTTTGTAGAGACAATTAGATGCATTATCCAACTTTTGTGATCTTCAGTAGTTGACGATCAACTTGGGTAAAACCAAGGTGATGATCTTTCAACAGGTTGAATACTGTCCTTATAGACTTCCTTTTCTTCTTTTGAGGGGAAGAGATTGGCTTTATGGAGTAGAAGAGATGCATAGAGGCCAAAATTAGCTTTCCAACGCATGTCTTCATGCTAAATTTGACAAAAGGATGAATGAATTATGGCTAAGGGAAAATTCGCCCTATTTTTAGGGAATTCCCTAAAATTTAGGAAATCAATGTTTAAAACAAAGTTAGAGCGAATTTTGAGGAAATAATGCATGGAAAGTGAAAAAGTGAATGTGAGGAGGAATTAGTGAGAAAAATTAGCCAATATTAGCTAAATTTTCTCCCGGGAAATGCCACCTCATCAATGTGTCCCTCTTTGACTCAATTAATTATTTTCAAACGCTGAGTCTTGGAAAATGTATCCTTATGCCATGTTGATGCCACAACACTCTGATACTCTGCCACATGTTGGAATCTGATCTTGCCACTTGGCACTGCTGGAGATGACGATGACTGTTAAAAATATAAATTTCCAAAAATAGCCATCCGGTCCCAAAAATTCAAAACTTGTCGAAATTGACTCAAACTTTCGCCAAATGCTCAGGATGACTAGGAGACCACCATCATGTGTCTACTGCTAAAAATAGAAAGTCCTCGCATGTCCATGATATTATGCTCATTGGACTCAATTTTCCACAAGGAATCCGAATCCACAATCAGAATCGACATGCGAGCCTTGGTGCTCAATGTGCTAAAAGTAGAAATATGTGCCAAATCATCCCGGAAAAAGTTCCAAAAGACTCAGAATGTCTCAAGGATCAATAATATGTGCTCAAAATCGGATTCTGGGGCTTGAAGCTCAAACTGCTAAAAATAGAAAGTTCTTGCATGTGGCCCGAAAAGTGTTATTGGTCTAGAATCATGCAAGGACCATCCTTGTATGCTCATAATTGCTCCAAACTGTCAAGAAACCCACTCAAACCGTGTCTCTTAAAAAGTAGCAACACCTGCTGTATGTATACATCTCTCTCAAAATGCATGGGAAACCAAGTCAACTTTAACTTTGAACCAAACGACCATGTATCGATCATATACCTGCCTTTGATGGGAACCAACCTCTGCTAACCACAAGTGCTAAACTCTAGGCGAAACTCAGAATGGCAGCCAAAGGAATGCATGTTGGCTTTTAACCCTCAAGATTTTCAAGGGTGAAAATCTTGGGGTTAACAGGTCCAATGGTTAAGGATTAATAATTTAGGCAGCCAATCAATGTATATTTATTATTACCCAGACCATATGAATATGCTTTTTTAGTTATATGGACTTGCGTCAATTCTTTTCATATCCCTCTGTAGAGTTGTTTGAGGATTGTACTGTGTGACTGGTAGTGAGTAATCCTATGCAGCACGATGTTTTATTTATTCATTGCTGTGGTATTCCTTTCAACTACAATTGATATGCACCTAGGTCACGGTGTCCTGTTAGTGTTGGTGCAGGCAGCTGGAGTTTGATTTTTGGCGGTTTTTCTTAAGGAGTATGTGCTTTTGATTTGTGGAGTTCTGTGCTTTTGTTGTGACTTGTCTATACACACGTCTTCTCCTTTTTCTTAAAAAATAGGGCAGCAGAATGATGCTTTTGAATTTCTTGTGATATTCACTGGTTATTTCGTTCACGGTATGTCTAGAACAACATGGCCACAAGCCAACAGTATTAAATGCTTGATGAATTGGCCAAAGGCCTGGTTTCAGATTGCCTTTGAAAAAAGATGGTCAAAGGCTGGGATTAGACAAGGTCCGATAGAAGGTGTGGCCAAACGCCAATCAACAAGTGCCTTGGAAGGGGTTCTAATACCAATGTAATGAACAATAATTCATATATGAGAAAATATCCAACACAAGGACAAGGAGTTGAAATCCCTATGGGATAATAATTATATAATTGATAATGAATGAATGAGATACAATGAGCCTTTCTGATGGTATACTTATAAGCATTGACTAGTCATGAAGTTGAAGGGTTGTGTCTCTTTGTTTATTAATTATTATTATTTTTACATGTGAAATCTCGTCCCACCCTAAATCCAACAAGTGAGAATAAGATTGCTGGTACCTTGCCAGCCCCCATCAACAATTGGCTCAAGAAGAAAAAACATATCACAAGCGGGATTTGAACTTGGGTGGGTAGGATAATAATTTCTCCTCTCAACCACCTGAGCTAGACCCAATTGACACTATTATTATTAGTGTTGCCAACATCGCGATGCTATCGTATTTTGGAGGGCCACTGATATTTTCCGATATTTTCCTCGATGTTTCCGATATTTTCTTTTCTGGACCCTTGGCGATATCTTCGCCGACACGATGTCAGCAACTCGGATTATTATTATTATTATTATTGTGTAATGTTTATTTAAATATACAGTGAATTTTATCTTATGGGTTAATTGATCCAGGCCAGTGTTGTATATCTCTCCGATATTCCGATAAATTCCGAGTTAAACACTTGTCCAATATATTCGAAATATTCCGAGATATTCTGAGTTAGACCCCTGTCTTGCAATATTTTCTGAGATATTCTGATATTTTCTGCCGATGTCACCGAGAAGTTACATTCCAGACCCTCAGCGATACTTTCCCCGAGATGAGATATACAACATTGATCCAGGCTTCCTATTGCAGGACACTCTGTTGTAAATCAAAATTTCACAGTATCCCTCCATGCAAATCTTTCTCTCTTTCAGAAACTCTATTTGTCATTGAATGTCAAGAATAAAACTAGTCCTAAAGTTAGCTGAAATTTATTCTTGAATTAGTGTGTCTAATAACATATAGGAAATTTTCCTTGAGTAGGGGATTAAAACAATAAAAAAGTGTCTTCTTCCTAGAAGTACTAGGGTGGATGTCCTCCGAGGGAGTATGCTGATGAGTGGCACATGACAAATGGAAATATATCATGGGTCTTTAAGTCAGGCATTGCCCGTTTAATTATGCCAATAACCAGACTTAGCATTTTCTTGGATGGCCCATGTTTACAAAATGTTTGTTGAACAGGACATTTATTTCTACTGTAACATGGTGTTTTGATGCATGCTCTCTCTCTTGGTTTATGATTAAATCACATTGAAACGAACATTCATTCTAATTCTGAATAGTATACGTGTTAACAGTGCAAATGCATATTTAGTTTATTGTAGATTCTTATTATCCATATATATAAAAGTCGTGAAAAGTTGTGATAAACAATAGGTCAATTTATCTCCTCTAAACAGTACTTGTGTAAACCTGTGGTTTCCATTTATTCTTTGTTGTATTTATTGATTTCCTGTATACATGAGTGGTCAGACGTTTTACATCCAAAAGGAGTGTTTTTAAAATATTGTTACTTGACATAAATTTTCATTCCTTTATCTAACTTAACTTCTGTTGACATCTTACTAGAAGCATTGTGTGAATGCAGTTATCACCCAATTCCCATGGTCTTTTCTAAGGCAAAGGATGTACATGTATGGGACCCGGAAGGTCGCAAATACTTGGATTTCCTTTCTGCTTACTCCGCAGTTAATCAAGTAAGATTTTACACTGTTGTTCATGTCCAATTTCTGCAGTGAGATACATTGTTATGAGAGATTTTTGGAGTAAGCACCATGTCTTCATTTGTAGCATCAACGTTTAGACGGTCAATTCACTGTCCATCTTCAGGATATAGAGACTCAAAGAACAGTGTATTCTTTTAGTCTCTATATCCTAAAGATGGACAGCGAATTGACTGTCCAAAATGTTGATGCTACAAATGAAGATGTGGTGCTTACTCCAGAAATCTCTCATAACAATTTTGCACTGTTTTGGTATTGAGATATGCATAAAAGGTGTCCATGAGTGATATTCATTTAAGAATCCGACTTTGCCATATTTAGAAGTTGTGCTTCCTAATGAATGGTGATATTAATTAGAAAATGTTTATTTTACAGGGACATTGCCATGAGAAGATTCTGAATGCATTAACCCAACAAGCTCAGCAACTGACACTTAGCTCTAGAGCTTTCCACAATGACAAATTTCCTATCTTTGCACAGCATCTAACAAGCATGTTTGGCTATGAAATGATCCTTCCAATGAATACAGGTGCCGAGGGTGTTGAAACAGCCTTGAAGTTGGCAAGGAAATGGGGATATGAGAAGAAACACATACCAAAGAATGAGGTACAACTTTAGAAGTACATAGTTTAAAGGCTGAAAATATTTGAATGTTCTGTTCCTAACTGTTTGGAAGTGTCTCTATCATATTACACTGTGTTACCCCTCAGATTTGCATCAGGGTAATCCATTTTGCGCAGTTGTCCCAGCATCAGAGTTGATCATGTTGCATGCCATTTTGAGTAGAGGTCGGAGCTTGGTGATCCATGATCAGTAGTTCCTTTATGATTTCAGAGGGTTATTTGATGAAGCATTGAGCCAAATGTTGTGACGATGTATCAGTTGTATGTTTTACCGGACCATGCTTATTGATCTATGTAAAGTGTTTTTTTTACTTAGGTGATTCTCTAGACCTTTGTGGTTGGTCATGGCACGTCCTTCTAGTTTCCATTTCAAGGCTAGTCTTGCCCTTATGGTTCACTCTAACCATCTCATTGTGATCATTTATGGTTGAGGTGGGTGTGCAGGAGTCATGGGATGGGTTTATTAGGACAAATGACTTAGAGTTTCCCTAGGTAGGTTATATACCTACAAAACACTTCCCCTTTTATCATAAGCATGGATCTATGTATGTATGTCACACTTTAGCCTAGGTGATGAATTCCCTAGCACTTTGGGAGCTATTGGGCATGTTATTGCCACATAATGTCATGAGATACATTCTCATGTGGAGTGCCCTCCCCCTTCTACATACTTTTATGCATCTGGATGATTGATGGGCCCTTCCTAGGAGCACCTAGCCTCTTTCTTAGACGTTGCACCTTTTTGTGGAGTCGTCCACACTAGAGAGGGGTCATGGCACTCTTTTACATGCTTGGAAGCTAGACGATGGAGCCTTGATGTAGTCTTCTTCCCCTTTTGATGGAGACATCCTACTTTGATGTAGTCTTCTTCCTCTTTTGATGATTTGTATATGTGGCATAACCACCTCGTATTTAACGTATTGTTGACCTTATCCACCTTTGTTAGTTAGTGGATGATGGTTGTTTATGTTATCCGAGGCTAGATCCAGGGTTTTAAGTTTTAACCAAGGATATTGTTAATTTATTGAGAGGGTTGTTGAGCCTATAACTCTATATAAGGGGTTCCCCGCCTTGGTTATTTTTGTTGTTGATTGGATATTTGAGAGAGCATTTGTTGAAGATTCAAGCATAAAGGCTTTTTTGGGACTTCTTGAAGACTTTCTTTTCTATGTGTGGCTAATATTTTGGTGCTTCAAAGCTTGGATTTGGTGTTGGTTCATTTACATGCAAAGGCTAGTGACTTGATCCATTGGATTACTGCATCTACTATATTAGAGGAACTTGGTGCGGTATTACCCTCTAATCTATTTTAGTATTGTTTCAATAATTTGCATTTTATCTCTAGGGATAATTGCATGTTTTTTTATTTTCAATTTTAGAGTAAAATCAAGTAACTAGTTGAAGGTGCATCCCTTCAAGGAGCCCTTCCTTGTGAATTTTCTGCATTTTTTTCTAGCATTGTTAGGGTGGTTATAGTATGCTTCATGCATCTTTCCAGCTCCAATTACATAAAAAAATAATCCTCTTAAATAGTTTACTTGAATCCATAAGCCCTAGGGTTTATTTGACACTGATTTCTCCCTTCAACCACCATTTAAAAAATCCAAAATTATTTACTTGTCTTAGAAAATTTGATATAAAATTCTGAGTATCATAAATTATATTTCGTCTCAAGTCTAGTTACTTTTTTCATAGATCTTAATCATTCATTAGACTTGATTTTATTCAATCATAATTATGGAATTTGTTCAAAGTTTATCTATAAAATCAGAATTGTGGTTAGGCTTAAGTTGCTCTTCATTTTTATATCATTTACTTGGGTTATCTATACATTAAGCAAATCTGGAAATTAAATTTCTTCATTACAAATCAGATTTGCAAGTTACCTGTTGAGCCATCATTTTATATCTTTTTAATAGGTTTAACAAGTGGTTTTCACCACTTGTTCAAATCTGGAAATTACCTTCAAAAACATCATAAACCATATTTGATTCATAGAGTGTTAGATCTGTTTTATTTTGCAAAGTTACATCTTTATTTGGGTTTAATTCATTAGTGATATTTCTAAGTGTAAATCCGTGCATCATATTCATTATAAATTAGATTTACATCCTAAGTCGAAGGCTCTCATTGACATATTTTCTAGACTTAGTTTATTTAATCATTTGCATCTAGGGATACCCCTCTTGGCATTAAGAGAGCTGGCCAAAAGTGAGAGGAGAATTGTACTGAGGTGACAATGGTACTTCTCCTAGGCTAAGAGATGGCCGAATGTGAGGAGAATTGTACTAAGGTGACATTGGTATTTCTCCTAGGCTAACTTCAAGGTTGCATCCATGGATTAGGGTTTTTTCCACTTAGATGCAAGTTGAAGGGGTAACATTTTTCCATCGTTGCCGGGGATAAAGTTCATCTCTTAGAAGTTTGAGGGAGTTAACTTCTTGTGTTTATTTTGATGAACATAATTCTAAATTTATTTTGCATAGCTCATCTGGTGATTCCACCTAAAGAAAATTTACCTAAAAGATATTCTACATGAAGTTCATCTCAAGGACTCATTCATCTAATCCTTGAACCTGAAAGAGTTTATAGAAGAAGATTGAACGAGCATAACCCTGAGGTTAAATAAGCTAATTATAATTTGGGGTTTGAGTTTGATATCCTTGGACTTGTAGGGGTAACTAGATGATCGATGCACTTGTGATTTTTATCACAACTAACAGTTCCACAGATGAGATCTATGGATTGTCCATGGATATTTGCCAAAGATGTTTGTAGCATTTGCTTAACTGACCCCCAATGATGTTAGGTGTTGGATGGAGATTGTACTAGGCAATGTTATACCTCATGCTCTTGCTCACATGCATGATGATATTGCTTTTGGATGTGGATCATAACCCATGGTGATTATTGGTGTATTCTAATAATGACTTATAACACTCTAAATTGTTGTCTCTTACTGAGCTGTGTCACCTTATGAGTCAAGTTGTACTACTAGTGGCCTAGGTAGGTGTTTCATGTAATTTTCTCCAGCCATTTTTTACACCATGTCATTTCCCCTTTTCGCGATTCCCATATATCATATGTCATGTAGCAAGGCCCAAAATAAAAAAGGAAAGTCCCATGTATGAAAAGGCCTAAATAAAATCAAAGAGTCAAAAATGCTCGAGGTAGAAGTAGCTAAAGTCATATTAGTATACATGTTGGCTCCATTGGGGGGTTACAGACCCATGGTTCGATAGGATTTACCAAAAAAACCCCATAGGCGTCGACATATCCAATCTTCAAGGATTGAAGAAGGTCTCACCTGAGACGCCATGGGAATCACATAGACCATCGGTCTTGTACAGGTTGTGAAGGAATAAAATATATAGGAAACCTTCATGAACTAGTTAGTGAGTCATTCATAACTACCACAAGCTACTGTGTAGAATAATATAAAACATGCATACATTCAAGTCATAACTCATCAGATACAGAGATAAATGAGCTTCATGTTGTATTCTTTCATTCCATTCATTCAAAGCAGTGAAATACAATAGGGATGTAGCCTGTTCAAGCTACATTAACATTTAAAACAGAGATTAGCCATGTGCTCAGATCTCGATCTACTTTCTCTCTCATACATCACAAAACCAGACATAACAAAAAGTGAAAACTCAACATAACTTGAGCTCTCCCTCATCTATCTCTCACATAACAATGAACTCTCTCTTTACTCAAAATCCCAACCTTTACATATCCACATGCATCCCCCCCATATCTTCCACGGAACACGGAAATCATAACAAACTTGCCAGCTCATCCATAACCTCGACCATGATCAGTCGGTTTGTTACAATAACAGTTACAATGATTTCTGAAGATCTTTTCGGATCCGACCTGAATGCGGTTTCTTTAAGTCCTTGCACACAGTACAAAATGGGTGAGCATGCGTAGTAAATCCTTGGCTTGGCGCAAACATTGAAAATTGGCACCATGTAGTGTGTTTTCGCCTTTATACACACCTCAGGTTTAACATGGAAAAACTTTTAATCCACTAGGTGTGTCCTTGGGGGCAAGTCTCCAGTCAAGGTGCTGTCACCTGATCCTCGACTCCTTTGTCTAGGACAACTCCTAGCGAAGCCAAGGGGGTTAGTCCCTACAAAAGTAAATCTATGGTTTGATCTAAACTAAGAACAAAAAATGAATCTAAGAGTTTTGTTACAACAACAATAGCAAGATATATCAATGATTACATCGACAACATATAATTAAGATTACAACTAGTAGCATAAATGATATATAAAATATGACTTTGAAATTGAAGTATTCAAGATACAACTTACATGAAAAGTAAAGATTGCTTATGCTGGAAAGTAAAGCATTCAAGATACTTGTATGAGAGATACAACTTACATAAAAAGGAGACAATACTTGAATTACATATGATAAGCAAATTGCATGGACCAGTGCCAAATGTAATTGAAATGCTGCGAGATGTTGTGTGTCACAAATTGCTGTTGAAAAGTGGAGTCTTGCAAGTGTGTTTCTTTTTAAATTTTAAAGGTTGCTGAGTGTGAGCAAGATAATTATGAACGTTACTTTATTGCTTGTGTGAAAGTACAATGCTCGAAAATGAAACTTAATCTAAAATGTGGCCTCTTGAGAGGCTATCCCTTAGCGTGGAAATTTGCAGAGAACTTGCCGAAACCCAAATGGCTTCACCAACAAACTCAATAAAGGTGCTGAAGGTCCAACATAGAGGGGAACAAGCCCGAGGTATTCTGTCTGACTTCACATACTCCCTTTATGCGGTTTTCCAAACCAAACAATAGCTTCCTTTGAGATTGTCCTAATTAAACTACTCCACATTGACCAACCCTGTTTCTGATGAGTTCCCCAGATCGAGCTAGGCTCGCAAGGGTTTAGAGCATACACCGGGGAGTTGAGGGGAAGGGTTTATTTGCAATAAAATAAAGACTGAAAGTAAATTGCAAAAAATAAATGTTTTCTAATTAAGCTAATTCCACATTGACCAACCTCTTTTCAGAGGCGCTGAGGGGACAGGTTTATTTGCAAGAAATTGAAATGACATAAAAGTAAATGTTTCTCTAATTACTGAGTCCACGCTGACCAACCTCTTTTCAAAGGAGCTGAGGGGAATGGTTTATTTGCCAAAAAAGGGTAAAATGAAAATAGATTGTTGAAATAAAAAAAAAAAAACTAGTCTAGCAATTGATATTCTATTTTGCAACAAATAAAAGAGCTAATCTAAGATTTCTTTGTAGTGTGTACGATTGAGGTTCCTTTTAGCTTAGCCTTAAGATGTGAGATTAGTTAAACTTATGCAAGAAAAGGAAACCAATGCAAAAATAGATCACACCACAACACCGGGCCCCCCCTTGGGGGGAAAAAGAAAAGTGAGGCCTCCTTAGCCCACTTATTTTTTATTACTTTTATTTACAATGCTTTTCCTTCTTTCCTTTGGGAGGCTTGTGATCCTTATAACCTTTGATCACAAATATTACAATGTTTGAAATAAGGTTTAGTCTTCAAAGGTAAGCTTCCGGGTTCAAAATGCTCCAATTTTGACCAAATTCGACATAGTTTCTCCCTCTTTTATTAGTGACCTGCTAAAAACCAGCAAGTGAAATATAGATTAAATCCACCAAAAGACACTTTAAGGGTGCCTTTGGATAATAAACATCAAAGCTCAAACTTGCTAGAAAAAACCTAAGTATAAAAACAATTTTTTTTATGAGTTTTTGATAGGCTAGAATGAAATTAAAAGAAGGCTCTTTCAGTGGATTTCTGTTTTCTGTCCTAAAACAACAAACATAAGACACTAATTAGCTTGATTATACAATGAGAACTACTCTTGAAGAGAATCACTTTTGGAAATTTATATAAAGAACTTGCAAATAAAGTGAAAATACTACCTTAGATCTAGCCTTTTAGATATTAAAAAGAAAACTTGAATCTAGATCTAGACAATTATGCATGCAAGAGATCTATTTGATATAACTTTGAATATTGAAATTTACTTGCATGCAAACTAGAAAGTAACCAAAAAAAGGTAGGAATTCTATGAAGGAGAGAAAGACACTCTTGATCTTGGAACTTCCTTTGGGCAATGGGGTCCTTTTGGTGGAGTGAAGAGGGGATTGTCTTTGAAAATTTGTTGAAGAAAGATGGATTGCAATCAAGCTCCACCAATTCTTCAATATGTTGAGATCCTGAAAGCTTCACAATACTTGGACAACAAAGTCAAATTCTTGGTGCTACCTACAAAGGAAACTCAATGGCAAGATTAGTCAAAATAAACATATAATGCACATTGAAATTCCAAAACAAGTAAGCAATAAGACTACAAATTCAAACTAGATTAGTAATCCTACCCTATTGAGCAATAATACTCTTACCAAGGCCAATATTTAACAATAATTAAATAACAAGCATATGGAATAACATCACCTCAAACTTTTAGCATGTGACAATCATCCACAAGTGAGACACACCACCAATGACCTCCAAAATCTTTTATTCCAATAGCAAATGATTACAATAGCATTACATCAAGCATAGTCCAACTCCCATTAGCTAAGAATGGAGGGGTCAACTTGCTTTTATAGAAAAATGGGTGATAATCCCAAAGGAGGGTGCATTGCCAAGTGGAGAGGGCGCACAGATTAAAGAGCATGTGGGGAAAGACACCTCCACACAAGCTAGAGTGACTCACCATCCAAGCCAAAGTGTTGTGGGAGTGTGAACTCGCCACATGGAGTTGGTTGGTGAGAAGGGCGAGTCATCCCTCCTTGGGATTGACGCTCCTCTCTCTTAGTGCGCCACCACATCAAGGGAAGGCGAGTTCCCATCTTGGGATCTTCTCCCTTGTACAACTCACCAAATAGGTCACCTACCTTTGTAGATAACTCGCCCTAACTCTTAGTTGACTAATGACAAGAGGAAAACATGTCCCTGACATGTTTCCTTATTAATGGCGTTGTCTAACTATTCTACGAAATGGCTTTTTTTGATTGAATCCGGTGACATAAATCTGCACGAAATCACTATTTTTTGTTGTTTAAAATCCATTTTGGTGTGCAGAAATGGATTCAACATGCTAAAAAACCCTGGGGGCACTTGAATTATACAAAAATAATTACTCAAATATGTGGATCTAAGAATTTCTCGCCGGATTTCGGGCAAATGTCCCTGGAAAATATCGTCAGAGAAAAGTCATTTTGTAGAACGTTTAGACTATGGCCTTATTAATAGGTTTGCTGATTTTTGTCTTTTATTTGTCATTTATTTATCTTTTTCGAGAGAAAATCAATTTTTCTTGAGTAAAACTAAATATTTTCTCTCGAAAAGGTGGCGCTTAGGTAAAGTGGGTACTCTGGACATGAAAACGAGTACCCACAAGGCATATAATGCCTCCTAGTACTACTTTTTTAACTTATTGACCAATTACAATTAAAAAATCTCGTTTTGTGGGAATTTTTTTATTGACTCAAAACATAAAAAATCCTAAGGGGGACTTAGCGCAATTTCCATATGACTCAAAATGATGACCTAGCATGGTAATATAAATATTTTAGACACTAGACTTGGATAATCAAGCTACGGCCTAACCATCAGTAACATACCCCAACTTTGGATGTATTTGAGTGAAAAAACTTAGAAATTATAACTCGCCTAAAATGAATTTCATGCAAGAAATAATTAACAAGTGAAAAAAAACACTCTAGAGTATGTACTGATGATCGAGTCTTAGGAGGCCAAGCCTTTTACAACTTCATCATGCTAATCTCATCTTATTACAATGCCCCATAGGGGATGGAAATACGAAAAAAGGTGGTCAATTTGACCGACTGGACTTTTGAACTCTAAACTTTGAGCAAATGATTGCCCAATCTTTGGCGGCTCAACTGCAAGTCCATCCTAGTGCAACTTGGTGGATAACATAGTGCATAGTCTCGAGCGTGCGCATAGTGCTAACTTGTGGAGCGCTCGCAATCTTTGCCAAACCTTAGGTGCCAACAAGCCCCCAAAACTATTAGTTGGCTCATCCTCGAGCCAACGTCGTTGTTTATGGTGTGACAGAGGAGGTTGATGACACTGTCGTAATGAGTTCTTGGCTGAATTCTTTGAAATGGCTATCAACCTCGTCAAAAATTTGTTTAAGCTCCTGCATCTTCTTGCAAAAATCCTTGACATCACTTGATGTGATGGTCAACGAGGTAAGGTTGATTTGCTCCACTAGTTTTACAATTAGGGTTGTTGTTGCTTGCGCATCTGCAAGTTTGTGGTAGTGCAGCTGGGCTTTGTTTGTTGCATCAAGTGTGATCCTGAGAGACTCTATTATTCAGTTCGGGCCGCCGCAATCTCCCAAAGTTTGCTGGTGATTGCTGTGATGGCCTCTTGTCATTCGACAAACAGTGAGGGTAGTGCTTGTTGCTGTTGCGCGATCTGTGCCTCAGTTGCTTGGATCTGATCATTAATAGCATGGACTTTAGGGGCATTCTGGAGATGTGTCCAGAGTTTGAAGCTATATTCGACCACCCCCGCGAAATCTGCGACATGCGCTTGCCCCTTTTTCAATTCCTCCTTTGCCATTGTAATTTGTTGTTGCAACTCTTTTTTTTTGAATGGGGAGTGCACTTCATCTTTTCCTGAAGCTTGAGGTTCTGTGCTTCTAGGTACTGGTCTCTCCTTTGTTAAGTTTTCATAGCATTAGGTTAAGTATGAAGTTCATTCCATTTTATCAAATAACCATAACCATAAATGTTGCAGCAACCAAGATCACAAGAAGAACCACCATGCACAAGAACACAAGATATATCTTGGGAAAC
>ML816349.1:76350-87970 GCA_009831015.1 Picea engelmannii | reverse complement strand
TGATTACATGTTGATTGGTATAGGATTACATCAATATATCTCATAGTGATAGTGTGATAGTGGTTCCATCATTCTACTTATATTTCAGGGCAGTTGGATGGGGCAAGGACAGGTGGTTGTAGCCACCTTTCGGTTGTAGTCGAAGAACATAGGGGGTTGTACCCTCCTTCTATTTGTATCCAGAGAATTGGGGAGTTGGAGCTTCCTTCAGGTTGTAGCCAGATTGACCGTAGTTTGTTGAATTGACAATTGTTGCATATGGTTAGAGACCAGATTTGTAGCCTTTCTTTGAGAAGAACCAACAATTCCATTGGCAAGTGGTCCTGACTTCAGTTTCTCTAAGTTGAGGGTTGACCAAGGTGTGTTAGGAATAATCTCATAGATAATTTTAGATTAAGAGTAAATCAATTCCAATTTTTGTACCCTAAAAATTTCCTTCTCTTCTGAGAACATCCCTGAAGTGGGAACATGCTTAGAAATGTAAGGACACAATGAATTCAAGAAACATTCTAAGATAAATTCTGGTAGAATCGTGGGTTTAATCAAGCTCTTCTATATCCTCCATTCTTGAATATGATCAGAAATGTGCATAACATTGTCTTGTTCAAAGTTGGCCAAAATCTTTGTACCAATGTCATATCGAACATGGAGTTGTAAGTGGTTGAGAAAAACCATGGAAATGTCACCAAACGTTGCATAATTTGGCCTTTTCAATTCTATATACCATTTTGCAATGACCTTGTGAGGGTATGCAAGAATAGATGTAACCATATCGAGTCATCATTTAAAGAGTTGGATGAGCACCACAAGTGAAACACCATGATGTGGTCCTATGGATCTTTACCACTTTTCCCTTCAAAATTCAATATGTCTGATTAATATAGGTGGATATTGGTGTCCACTCAGCTATTCCAACTAGATCCTCTTGACGATTTTTAGTTCAACACGTTCTTTTGTACTTCTTCGTAATTGTGGGTTCTACACTTTTGGGGTTGTCTTAAACCCTACATATCTTCTAGGTGGATACTAGTGGCCTCCCACCTATTCCAACTGACTTCATTTGTATTTTTTCATGTCAACACATCTTTTTGTACTTCCAGGGCCATTATGGGGCCCTAAAAAATGGTTTTTTGGCTCTCCATAGTCAAAATGTAGACGAAGTCAAAGTTTGATGGTGTAATCTAGATTTCTCTAAAATACCTTTCCAATGGGCTATCAGGCATCTAAAACAGAGGTCGTATCCAAAATTTACGACTCGGGGAAGTTGAGGTACCAACTTACCCATAGGGGCCACATAAAGTTTGGTGTTTCATCTCCTAGGGTTAGGTTTTTGGATGTCTAGGGTTTTGGCATTCATGAGTAATATTAAAAAGGCCTATGGAGCTTCATTGTAATCATTCTTCTCATATAGATGCGCATAGAAGCCACCTCTCTTCTCGGAGATAGCTACCACCATTCGAACAAGTGTTTCACTTCTGCAGTTTTACAGTTTCATCCTATTTCATTTATTTAATAGAAGATATTGTTCACTGGATATATTTTTTGTCCTTCATATCTCTGTGTTTATTATATTCAATTTGTTAATTAGTTTTTTCTGTTCCAAAATCCATTTCAATGGTATCAGAGCGGTCTTCTCTTCTTTTATTTTTCTTTGTGCATGTTCCTGACAAGATCTAGGTACAGGAAGTTAGGACTCAAACCAATCGATTCGTTGCTAGATCGGCCACGCCGAGCCCAATAAAAATCCATGGGGGATGAAAAGAAAGATGATGGAGCAGGAGATCCTTTTAAAATATTGCTCGAGGAAGCCCTCGTGTGAAAAAGGAATGAAATCATGGATAAATTTGTGCAGATCCTTCGGTGACTTTCCACAGGAGAATCATCTTCATCAAGATGTCATGCAACCCCTTTTAAGGTACAGGTAAATTTTGATACTCCATTATTTGAAGGACTGATAGATGCATATGTTGTAGATAAATGGTTGAATTTGCTCGAAGGGTATTTTTTGGTCCAAATTTTTTTTGATAGGGAAAATATTACTTTTTCACTCCTCAAGGTCATCCCCCATGTTAAGGACTGGTGGGATACTTACTTGGAGCAAAGGGACATAGAGGAATATGTAATATTTTTAGTTTTCGCTACATGGGATTCCTTCTGGGATGTCATTAAAGAACATTACTACCTCGTTGGAAGCTACGAGGACCAGTACACTAGATGGACCACCCTGCATCAAGAAAGGGACCAAACAGTACTAGATTTCACCAACATTTTCCATACCCTACACACCAAATTGGGTATCAAAGACTTTGAGTGACATCTAGTGCTCAAATACTTCATCTATTTGCATAGATACATTCAAAACGAAATGGATTTTCTAGACATCTCCTCATTGGGTAGGACTTATAGATATGCTATCAAGATCGAGCATAAATTTAAGCAAAAGAGGAGAGAGTTTGGATCTGCAAACTCTTCACACCCGAAGTAGGGAAAAGGCATCCCCAACCCACACATCATGGGACAAAGAAAATATGGACACTCTTAAGAAAACCAATCCAAGCTACAACACAAGGCCAATGAAAATACGAAAGACATAGATAAATGGTGTGAATACCATAAAATACCTTAGCACAACACTGAACAATGTCTCTCCAAGAAGTCACTCGTGGCTAAGATGAAGGCATCCGAGTCTGAGGTCGATTCTGACTCCAAATAAAATCTAGAAGGAGGGAAGTGGATTATCGATGTTGAACCCAGTGCCACTATGGCTACCACCAAATTCCATCCAAGCGAACCAGAAGAATCAGAGAAAGGCGAACGGCTATCTCACTCACATATGTGGGTAAAGGGGCCTCCTCTTCATTTCATTGTCGATAGAGGGAGTTAGAAGAAGTTGATCTCAACAGAGGTCATCAAGCGATTGGACCTGTCGAAGACACTGCACCTGCATCCCTACACCATCAGCTGTCTTCACCAAGGAAGAGATCTCTGTGTGAGCCAAAATTTTCATCTACCCTATGGCATCAAGACTTTCAAAGACAAGTGCGAACAAAAGGTATAACTGCATTTAATTTCTATTTTGAATTTGTTCACATTTGTACTTAATATTTCATTTTACATATTACATTTCTCTCACAAGTTTGATTGCAAGATTAATTTTAAGGTTGATTGAAGGAACAAGACACTCCTATTCCATGCTGCAATGGTTTTCAAGAATCACAACTTTTTCATTAAAAAACATGTTTGTTAACAGTTTGAAGGAGTTGATCTTTCATGACGTTTGTTGTTACACTACACCTTCCATAAACCCGTTTGTGTCATGAATGTTTAACCCCCATCGTTCCTTCAAACGTTCATTGATCATTCATGTGTTGAATCCATCTTCCATTGCCTTATCCATCATGACTTCACACATCCCTATATTTCTAAGTCGCATACATCACTTCATTGTTTTTCAGTTCTTTTTCCTTGTCAATAAAACTACTCAAGTTCCCTTTCCATGATCACATTGCCTTGATTTCCTTTCCATAAACCATGTTTCTACTGAGATATTTACATCTATAGTCCTACCAATCCTTTTTTAAACTCGTGTTGACTGATGTGGGATTCCTTAAGGCCCACCTTTCAACACTCTTGCCCCACCGACCTCGACACATTATTTGTGAAATAGACTAGAGTTCCTTTTGAGTACCTTGAGGCTTGCATGCCTTAATGGAAAGTTCTCTCACTGAAAATCATGGGAATACATCAATGTCCCATGATCATCATATTTTTCAAGTGGCTCAACATCAACTCATCTATTCTCACTTCGCAAGATGTACTCAAGTACCTTGGCACTCATTGACATCACTGGTGAGTTTGTCTCACATTGGTTAATGACATTCATCAATTGTTGGTAATCCACTGATTTATCTTCATGATCAACATCGACATATTAATTCGCATGACTATAATTGTACCATCGATTTGTAGTGGGTGAAGACTATACACTTTTTCATGATCCCCTCAGCAGTTATAGTAGTTTGATTTCAGATCTATGAGAGTATCACAACTCCACATTCTCTACCTTCCACATTTTTCATGATTCAGCAGTAGCAGTTCAGATTCCTTCACTTCCCATGATCCAGTTACAACAACAGTGACATATTCCATGCTCCAACATTAGTATCAGCCATATTCCTCTTGCATTGTTCATCATCATTATTGATTAAGTGGAGGTATGTTCTTTTCTAATCTTTAATCATGTAATTCCTTATTTTCTAATAATGAATGAGTTTGGAAAGTTCCCTCACCATGCTCTATTTCCTTTTTTACTTTCATAACCTATGCCAAGTTGCATATGGATATGCAACCACTTCAGTTGGGGGGAGGGGGGTGGGAACCTATATTCACTACATATTCATTACCACTATTCAATTTTACCATCTCATCATTCCATTTGTGATTCACTAACATTTATTTTCCAATGACACTTTGTTGCATTTCGATTGATATACATATTGGCATGATTCATAAAGATAAAGAAAAGGATTTCTTATACACAGTGATGCTTTTTTATGCACATTGAGAGCTTATTATTATTTTTAGTGAGTATATGATTAAATTATTGCAGCAAGAAAACAAATAAGTGAAATGAATGTTGTTAACACAAGAACCAACATTCTTTGTATTCATGGTTGTCACACAAGAACCAACCATAAGAAAATTTCACATGTTGTTACACATATTTCACATGATGTTACNTAAATTATTGCAGCAAGAAAACAAATAAGTGAAATGAATGTTGTTAACACAAGAACCAACATTCTTTGTATTCATGGTTGTCACACAAGAACCAACCATAAGAAAATTTCACATGTTGTTACACATATTTCACATGATGTTACAAATGTATTACATGTTGTTACACAAGTATTTTACATGCTGCTACTCCTATATTTCAAATCCTAAAAATATTTCTTATTAAAAAGGCATCATCAATCAAAGCCAAAGTCTGAATGCCAAATGTTTTTGAGAAAATCCATGCACGGTTGCATGAGGACATGCAACAAGTTCAGTTGGGGGGGATGTTAGGACTCGAAAATGTCACATTTATATCCTCTTTTCCCTTCACCATTCCTAATAAACCCTTTATCATACCATTTCCATAATTATATTTGGGTTTCACCTTATTACTTTCCACTTTATTCATTTTAGTATTATAAGTTAATTTATGATTAAATATTAGAAAATTAACATATTTTCATTATATCTCAAGGTTGGATGAGTTTTATGATGTGTACAAGTATATTTGAAGATTTCAACAAAGTCAAATATTACCACCTAGCCTCAAATTCGAATTTCATCTTCAAGATTTGAAGATTTGAAGAATATTTGGGACAATCATTCAAGCATATTCAAAGGAGAAGATCATGGATATTTTGATGGAATATTTTATCCAAGATTTGTCAGAGTTGTGTGGAGGATTTGAAGGGATCAGATCTTGTAATAATAGGAAAGTGGTTGAGAGAATAGTGGATCTACAATTATGAGACTCTTCAAGACTCTCATGTATAAAAGAGAGTGTTCTCTCTTCATTTGGGGGGGGGATGAGAGATGAGAGATTAGACTTAGATCAGCTTGAAGTCTTAGAAGGGGATTCTTAGCTTTGATTTGTATTCTTTCATTTGTCATGCTTTGATGCTTTTTATTTGATTCTTGTAATGTAATTTGAGATAGCATTATTGTGTGAGCTCACATATGTTTTTTGTCATTCAACTCTTCACATGTTGTATTGCTTTCCTAGATTAATTTTCTGCTTTCCTAGTTAGTCTTTCAATGCTTTCCTAGATTAATTTCATTTCAGCAATTTAGATTAGATTACTTATACTTCAGTCCTCCATATATAGTGTGTGTGCTTTGTAAGCCTACGAACTTCAGATTGACAAATTAAATAGTTGGGCAAGTACTACAATGGAATTCAATGACAATATTTCCACCTAACATTTTGGTGTTGTTGTCAGGGAAGCACAAGGGCATTGAAATTTAGTTTGAATTTTCATGCAAGTATGATTATTCATGCTCCTAACTCTGAGGTGACATATGGGTAAGGTCATGTAAGGAGCGCTTCAATTCCTGCAAGCGTAAGTGTATTTTTCAATTCCTGCAAGTGTGTCTGCATGTGTTGGTAAGGGGTCATAGCAACTACTTGAGTGGAGACTCCTCATGTTATACCTGCCAATGTATTCCTAAATCTGAGGTGAGACGTCGGCCTCATTTGGGACAAATCATGCAGAGTGTGACTTTCAATTTTTGCAATTTCAATTCTAGCAATTTCAATTCTAGCAATTTCAATTTCTGCAATTTCAATTTTTGCAACTGTGAAGAGGTTTTCATGTGTTTCAACAAGTGTGATTTTCAATTTTTTATTTTTATTTTGATTTGGATGCTGTAAGAATCCCCTATTCAGCATGATTTAACAATGAGTGTAAGCTTGGAACTACTCACTCATATCTTAGCAAAAGTCGGGATCTCCTCTTCTTAGGAAGAGGAGATCTTGATAACAATCAAAGATTCAAATACTCCTCCAGAAACAATTGAAGATTCAACATCTGAAAACTCCTATGCATATGATGATGAACAAACATTCGAACAGGGGATGGAAGAAAGGGAAGAGGAGTAACAACAACATCTGAGTGAGGGAAATCGCACCTACGAAAGTTTTATCGAGCAATGTTTCCAGGTAAGTACTCGATTAGATAAATTTCATTTTTATTTTTAATTAGTTAGTTTGTTGTTATAGAAACTAGATTCATTCATTCTTGTAAAATTCTATTTTTCATTCGAAAAATTGGCACTAAACATATTGTTGTTACTATTGTGTTCTTGGCTCCATTGGTTATTTGACTACACGTAACTAATTTCTAAGATGTAATTAGCATAGAGTAGGTAGGCTTTCATTTTCAGTTTTTGTTTTCATTTTCAGATTTTTCTTTTACCTAAAATAAGTATGCTCTCCTCCGCGCTTCATGCGATCACAAGGATCAAAAAATAGGGATGATTTTGATTTCAAGAATGAATGTTTTTGCAAACATGCTTAATAGTAAACACAATAAAAAATTAGACGAATAAAAACAAAACCAAAATCTTTCTATGCTGAAACAATGAAATTTTTACATGCTGAGACAGTCGTTGAGACAGTGAAATTCTACATGTTGATACAGTAAAAATTTACATGCTGATACAGTGACATTTTTTTTTCTATGCTGAAATAGTGAAATTTTTACATGCTAAGATAGTCGCTGAGACAGTGAAATTTTACATGATGATACAATAAAATTTTACATGATGATACAGTAAAATTTTACATGCTGATACAATGACGTTTTTCCATGCTAATACAGTGATGTTTTTTTCATGCTAAAACTGTCGATATCATGCTGGAACTGTAAAATCATGATGAAACTTTGGTTGAAACTATCTTTTGATTGAAATTGGTTGAATTGCATTTTCCACCCATGCTAAACCTGGAGCCTGGAAACAAAAACAAAACCTGCAATTCTGACAACGAAATAAGAAAATACTTTGGTGGTATTCTCCTAGATCTATGATAGCAAACAACAAAACAATCAATTGATTAGTCAAGTCCTCTTTCTTTTCCTCACCTCTGATGAATGAGAATCCACACATGATTTTTTTCACAAATTTCGGTAGCTAGAATGATATGCAAGTGAGAATTTTATGGGATTGATTAGTTATTGTACATTTTAAGATCTCAAAAGGATTTCAGGATAAATCCTTTATGGCGTCGATTGTTAGCTGCTAGTTGATGACTCAATCCCATTCTTTGTTGACCATTGTGCTACTGAGATATTGATAAAGATTTTATTTTTTGGAATCTAAGATTATTTTCTCCTGTCATTTCTATAGCCAATCTTAGATCTCATTCTTTGATAATGTGGAATGCAATCTACACAAACAAGGGTTAACCACTCTGCAATAAAATAGGATCTTTGTAACGGTGGTTTCCGCTCTATAATGCAAATGCATGTGTGAAACTTACAAGACATTTCCTTTTCTGATTTCAATGATTCTGAAGTCAATAATTACGTTTAATAGAACCACACCACTAGGATCTGGACATTGCTATTGTGAAGACCACAACTCCTGTCGAACGGATAGCAAAAGAAAAACATATTTGAATTATTTTTGTTGCGACATCACCTACTGCATCCATGCTCTTGCAAGACTTATTACCAAGACACATAACTGGGCGGTTGCATTAAAAAGCTTGATTGTTATTCATCAAAATTTGAGAGAAGTTGACCCCACATTTCGGGAGGAGTTGATCAATTGTAGCAGATCCAGTGGCCACATTCCCAATTTATCTTACTTCAAGGATTATTATAGTCTGAATGCTTGGGACCATTCAGCATGGGTACATTCATTGTTCCTGAAAGAATGATTGGAATGCTACATTGTAATGAAATATGATATTGAACAGATCACTTGAGAACCAGGGAACTGGACATTGTTGAATTGCTAGAAAAATTTCCAACTTTGTAGCAATATCCAATCATACAATATGCACTCGCAGCAGGTGAGAGCAATAATGGTCGCTCCTCTACATAGGTACGTGTCTTCTCCTGGGTTAAATTTGACAGAATTATGCATGTTTTTACAGTTTCCCATCAAATACAGGTGGATAGAGAATAAACATGTCACCTTTGAAGTTCAATCGTTTCGTAAATCGTCAATTTGATGGGTATCATTAACATTAACGCATATTTAATTTTTTACATCATTATGTATATGCCCTGGAAGGTGGATAGGTACTTTCGACAATGATAGTTGTGAACTTTGGAGTATGAGAATTAATTACAGATGGTCATGGAAGGTGTCTTGACTCCGAAGAAATAGTTACAACTACTTGCCATTTATGTAATTATACATGTGGAGAGTTGGACCTTGGTTCGCTAATCACTGGCAGCATGGCATCGTATATTATTATTATGTCGAGCTCAAATTGTATCAACTAATTTTATGGTTCATTCAATCTTTCAATCTCTTTCACATATTCAAATGGACTCCAAATCGTGGTTGCTTCGAATGTCATTGCTAGCAGTTATGAACTGAACTCATTCTAATAGTTGCAACAACAAATCAATATGCTAGGATTTCCTTAACAATCTCAAAGAAGGGTGGTTGTTTTGTGGAAGGGGGTTCGCTTAGAGGTAATTGATTTGACCATGGGATGAGATCCCTGATACTGGTAGGGTCGACTTTACACTGACAATCACTTTGGCAGCAATCAAATGATGAAACCAACAAGTGTGAACAAAAGGTATAACTGCGTTTAATTTATATTTTGAATTTGTTCACATTTGTACTTAATCTTGCATTTTACATCTTACGTTTCTCTCACAAGTTTGATTGCAGGATTAGTTTTAAGGTTGATTGTAGGAACAAGACGCTCGTATTCCATGTCGCAGTGGTTTTCAAGAATCACAACTTTTTCTTTAAAAAACATGTTTGTTAACAATTTCAAGGAGTCGATCTTTCATGATGTTTGTTGTTACATTACACCTTCCATAAACCCATTTGTGTCATGAATGTTTACCCCCATCATTCCTTAAAACACACATTGATCATTCATGTGTTGAAGCCATCTTCCATTGCCTTAACCATCATGACTTTGCACATCCCTATATTTTTGAGTCACATACATCACTTCCTTATTTTTCAGTTCCTTTTCCATGTCAATAAAAATAGTCAAGTTCCCTTTCCATGATCACATTGCCTTGATGTCCTTGCCATAAACCATGTTGTTGTTGGATTACTGAGGGGGGGGTGAATCAGTAATAGAGAAATTTAATCCTTTTTAACCATATAATCAAAGTGTTATATCAATGAAGCATTATCATCCAATAACTACAAAGTAAATAAGCAATGAACAAATGAACAAACATACACATACATAGTACACTAGTGTTTTACATGGAAACCCAAATCGAGAGAAAACCACGTAATGATTTTTCCTATATGTCTTGAAGAATTACATTCATTGGAAGCACCAACTTCCTTTCTTTTCCAAATGCAACTGGAAGGAGGCTCCAACCCCCTAGTTTCTTAGGCTACAACCTAAGGGAAGCTCCAACTCCCCAATTCTCTGGCTACAACCAGAAGGAGGATACAACCCCCTATGTTCTTCGGCTACAACTGAAAGGTCGCTACAACCACCTGTCCTTTCCCTGTCCTGCCACCCTGAAGTAGAAGTAGAATGATGGAACCACTCTCAACCTTTCACTATGAGATATACCATTGTAAACCTGTACCAATAAATCCGAACCATGCATCAACCTGTACCTCAACCTGTAATCAACCTGTATCATAAACAAGTGCATCAACCATGCACCAACCTGTACCAAATAACCTGTAATAAACCTGTACCATAAAAAAGTGCATCAAACCATGTACCAAGTATGTACCAATCATGTTTCAACTACTCATCAATATGTACCAACATTATCAACTATACACCTCATGTATGTGCCAACTCATCAACTACTTGTCTCAAGCATGTACTCAACATGTACCTCAACCAAAATCCCTCATCAATTTTATCATCCAAATCTGATTTGTAGCTCTGTAATATACCTAGTGTTTATGATCGCATTCCTTCAAACCTTCCTTAACTTCAACAAGAAGAGACTAGCATTTTCATCAAACTTTTTTTTAGTCTCCCATGCCTAGTTTTGGATTAGTCAACAACCCTAACTTGAAGTAATCATAACTTTGTACCTTTAATGTATAAATATCTTAAAATGATACACAATGTTCTTCAGTGTGTTTTATGAAATTCCTCCAGGTGTCACTACTTGGAACCTCTCAGAAAAGGAGTTATAGAAAAAATTGTATACCTTGTTGAATTCTGGCTTATTCTAGAGAGTGACCTTGTAGAGCGTGCCCCGCATGGAATGTTTATTGAATTGATATTAAACTGTTACAAAAAATACTACAACATGTACCCTAACCAACACATTTTGTGTCAATAAATTTCGATCTGTTATGAAAACGTTATGACGTGTTTACCCGAAACACCTATTTTTGACTAGTTTCGGGACTAGCCACAAACCTTATTTTCCACGGAGTGAAAATCCCAAAATACAATGACCCACAAGATGAAGTTTTTACCACAGATAATTGGATATGTTTTATCAATGGAATAGAAATTTTACAGTCTAAATCATTATAGAAAAAAATTTATAGCTAAAATGGTGAGATGACTTGTAAATAACATACCTTAGAAAGAACCATCAAAAGAATTTATCCTTCCTTGCATTTCGGCCTTCTTTTCTTCACCTTCCCTCAGAATTTTGGCTTATATATCCTTGGTTACCTCAGAAACCTTTAGATATTCAATATTATCAAGTGTGATTAAAATGAGAGAGCCTTGCCTCTTATTTATACTCTCCAAGTAGCTTCCTTAAAAACATCTTCTAGGTCACTTGGCCCCACTTTCCTTATTTTAGGGTTAACCCACTTTTAATTTCTCCATTAAATTTATCATTGAAATAATTTATTTTTTATTCACTTTGAATTATAATACACTCATTACTTCACTTTATTATTTACCTTTTAAAAT
>ML816349.1:63121-75930 GCA_009831015.1 Picea engelmannii | reverse complement strand
GATGTTCCACATACCACAGAAAATGGAATGAAAATCACTATCCATCTAGGATAGTTTACCTGAAAAATTCATTGTCCTTCATCTCATTATTCCACAATCAATCATGGGTTCTCTTACTCCGCAAAACGTCTTCCTGTGAGGGATTTCACCATAAGGGGACCACTTTGGAGTTCATCCATCTTTACTTCTTATCAACCATGAAAGACAATAATGAGTCATCTTTACATCAAAAAATATTGGGTCCATTACCCAAACCTTTGTGTTGCGGGGCTTTCTTCAAGGGTTGACATCAATGACAACCAACCTTAATCAACAGTTGCTACTGATATATTTACATCTATAGTCCTATCAATCTTTTTTTAAACTCGCATTGACTAATGTGGGATTCCTTAAGGCCCACCTTTCAACACTCTTGCCCCATCGACCCTGACACATTATCTAGGATATAGACTAGAGTTCCTTTTGAGTACCTTGAGGCTTGCATGCCTTAATGGAAAGTTGTCTCTCTAACAATCATGGGAATACATCAATGTCCCATGATCATCAGATTTTGCAAGTGGCTCGACATCAACTCATCTATTCTCACTTCTCAAGATGTACTCAGGTACCTTGGCACTCATTGACATCACTATTGAGTTTGTCTCACATTGGTTAACAACATTCCTCAATGGTTGGTAATCCAATGATATATCTTCATGCTCGACATCGACACATTTATTCGCATGACTAGAATTGTACCATCGATTTGTAGCAGGTGAAGACTATACACTTTTTCATGATCCCCTCAGTAGTTACAACAGTTTGATTTCAGATCTATGAGAGTATCACAACTCCACATTCTCTTCCTTCCACATTTTCCATGATTCAACAGTAGCAGTTCAGATTCCTTCACTTCCCATGATCTAGTTACAGCAGCAGTCACATCTTCCATGCTCCAACATCAGTATCAACCATATTCCTCTTGCATTGTTCATCATCATTCTTGGGTAAGTGGAGGTATTTTCTCTTCTAATCTTTAATCATGTAATTCCTTATTTGCTAATAATGAATAAGTTTGGAAAGTTCCCTCACCATGCTCTATTCCCTTTTTGACTTTCATAGCCTATGACAAGTTGTATAGGGATATGCAACCACTTCAATTGGGGGTGGGAACCTATATTCACTACATATTCATTACCATTATTCCATTTTACCATCTCATCATTCCATTTATGATTCACTAACATTTATTTTCCAATGACACTTTGTTGCATTTCGATTGATATACATATTGGCATGATTCATAAAGATAAAGAAAAGGATTTCTTATACACAGTGATGCTTTCTTATGCACATTGAGAGCTTATTATTATTTCCAATGAGTATATGACTAAATTATTGCAGAAAGAAAACAAATAAGTGAAATGAATGTTGTTAACACAAGAACCAACATTCTTTGTATTCATGGTTGTCACATAAGAACCAACCATAAGAAAATTTCACATATTGTTACACATATTTCACATGATGTTACACATGTATTACATGTTGTTACACATGTATTTTACATGTTGCTACTCCTGTATTTCAAATATTGGAAATATTCCTTATTAAAAAGACATCATCAATCAAAGCCAAAGTCTTAATGCCAAATGTTTTTGAGAAAATACATGCATAGTTGCATGAGGACATGCAACAAGTTTAGTTGGGGGGATGTTAGGACTCATAAATGTCACATTTATATCCTCTTTTCCCTTCACCATTCCTAATAAGAACTTTATCATACCATTTCCATAATTATATTTGGGTTTCACCTTATTATTTTCCACTTTATTCATTTTAGTATTATAAATGAATTTATGATTAAATATTAGAAAAATAACATATTTTCATTATATCTCAAGGTTGGATGAGTTGTATGATGTGTATAGGTATATTTGAAGATTTCAACAAAGTCAAATATTACCACCTAGCCTCAAATTCGAATTTCATCTTCAAGCTTTGAAGATTTGAAGAATATTTGGGACAATCATTCAAGAATATTCAAAGGAGAATATCATGGAGATTTTGATGGAATATCTTATCCAATATTTGTAAGAGATGTGTAGAGGATTTGAAGGGATAATCTCTTGTAATAATAGGAAAGTGGTTGAGAGAATAGTGGATCTATAATTATGAGACTCTTCAAGACTCTCATGTATAAAAAAGAGTGTTATCTTTTCAGTTGTGGGGGGGGGATGAGAGATGAGAGATTAGACTTAGATCATCTTGAAGTCTTAAAAGGGGATTCTTAACTTTGATTTGTATTCTTTCATTTGTCATGCTTTCATGATTTGTCATTTGATTCTTGTAATGTAATTTGAGATAGCATTATTGTGTGAGCTCACATATGTCTTCTGTCCTTCAACTCTTCACATGTTGTATTTCTTTCCTAGATCAATTTCTTGCTTTCCTAGTTAGTCTTTCAATGCTTTCCTAGATTAATTTCATGTCAGAAATTTAGAATAGATTACTTCTAATTCAGTCCTGCATATATAGTGTGTATGTTTCGTAAGCCTGTGAACCTTGAATTGACAAATTAAATAGTTGGGCAAGTACTACAATATAATTAAACGACAATATTTCCGCCTAACATATGGAAGACAACTTTCAAATCTAAAGAAGATCTATTTGAATGGTTGGTCATGCCCTTTGGCTTAAAAAATGAACCAACCACTTTCATGAGGTTGATGGATGATGTATTGAGACCCTTCACCAACACTTTTATGGTGGTACATTTGGATGACATACTCATCTTCAACAGAACTTGGGAGGAGCACATGCCGCATATTCAACAGGTTTTGAGCACTCTACGGCAACACAAGCTATATGCCAACTTGGAAAAATGATCCTTTTGCATGAACAGGGTCCAATACTTGGGCTACATTGTTGATGAGCATGGGGTACATGTTGATCCAGCTAATATCCAATTCATCCATGACTGGTCAGCCCCGACCACACTAACCGAGCTTCGAAGCTTCTTGGAAGTGGCCAACTTCTACCGATAGTTCATGTTGGGATTCTCCCATATTGCATGGGCCCTCATCCAAGTGACCAAAGGTGGTCGCAGGGAAACGTTCGTGAGAGGTAAGGAACAACAATGATCATTTGATGATCTGAAGCACCACTTGTGCTCAGCTCCAGTACTCTCATTGCCTGATCTGCAACAACCATTCGAGACTGAGAATGATGCATTTGACTATGTTGTGGGTGCAGTTCTCACTCAGCAAGGTCATCCAGTGGCATACCATAGTGAGAAACTCTAAGATACTTTCCAGAAATACCCCACCTATGACAAGGAAATGTATTCCATTATACAATCTTGTCGTCAATGGAAACATTACATTCTAGGAAAGGAGACGATCATCCACATTGATCACAAGCCTATGCAGTTCATATAGACACAGGGGAAATTGCAGAATGAATGCCATCAGAAGTGATCCACCTACCTGTAACAATTCCATATCAACATCAAGCATAAGACAGGGAGCACAAATCGTGTCATTGACTACCTCATTCGAACTCTCGTGGTTACACTCACCACTATGCTCCATTCTTATGGACAGGAGGCATCTGAGTGCCCCCAACTTTATCAACAAGATCTGAACTTTTCCACCACCTATCAACTCTTGGGTACAGGCGTGAATGTCACCGATTTTCACATTCAGGACATACTGTTATGCCATTTGGTAATCCCACTACAGTCGGATGGCAGGACATTTTGGCGTGGAGAAAACTGTGACCATTCTACAAAAAAGTTTTTATTGGATAAAAATTTGATAGGACATCGTCAAGTATATCAAATATTTCACTACATGTGCCATTTCCAAGACAACCATCAAGAAGCAAGGTTTATACACCCCTCTTCCTACTCCCGAGAAGCCTTGGGAATCCATCTTGATGGATTACATATCTGGCCTTTCGTCCACCAAGTAAGGCAATGATTGTGTATTTGTGGTCATTGATCGGTTTTTGAAGATGGCCATCCTCACAACATGCAAGAATAATATCACAGCGATACATACTTCCAACCTCTTCTTCGAACGAGTGTGGGTCCATTTGAGGATACCATAGACCATCATCTCCAACCGGAAAAATAGGTTCCTCAACACAGTTTGGTCGAGTCTCTGGTCATTGTTGGACACCAAGCTCACTAAATCCACTTCTTTCCACCCCCAAAAAGAAGGCCAAACATAGGTCGTCAATCAGATGATTGTGCACATCCTTCGCATGTACAACTTTAAACATCCATGTATATGGGATGAGAGTCTCCCCTATGTTGAACATAGTTACAACAAATATCTCCATAGCTCCATCAATCATAGCCCATTTTAGGTGGAGCTGGGATTGCAACCCTTGGGTCCCATTGATGTTGCAATACCTCTTTCAACCACACAGACAAATTCTTCCCATGTTCAATCTGAGACTAACAAAGCCACCAGATTCACTGAGCGGATTCAACACATCCTCCAATAATTTCATGAGATTTTGCAGAAATCCAATGCTAAGTACAAGCAACACCATGATCAACACAGGGTTTTTCACCAGTTTCGAATTGGAGACAAAGTATGGTTACATTTGCAGGAGCATCTTACAAGGCCCCATCAGAAGCTCCACCCACTTCGCTATGGGCCTTACACTATCACCAAGGCTATGGGTAGCAATTATTTTGAGCTCAAAACTCCACCCTTCCTTGGCTTGCATCCAATATTCAATTTGGACCTCCTTCGGCCATATTTTCCACCATTATTAGACACCTCAGAGATTGCAGAACAAATGACACCAATAAAGCTCAACCCTGACTGTATGGAGCAGGAATCCACTGATCAGATATTGGACACATAGGTCAAGGGCACTCACTAGTAGAGGATCCAACTTTATCGACAGAGGATCCAGATTTATCGGGTTGTCAAGGCAGGGTAGCTCCTACACCAAGGAAAGTGGCTCACTCGAGGCAAAATTTAGTAGAAGTTTCCTCATCTGATGGGGGAACTCAATGCAATGGAGAAAATTTCTTCCTAAGGGGGAGGAATGATCCAGGTGGATATTGGTGGCTACCCACCTATTCCAACTGGCTCCTCTTGACATTTTTTAGTTCAACACATTCTTCTGCACTTCTTTGTAATTATGGGTTCTACACTTATGGGGTTGTCTGAATCCCTACACATCTTCCAGGTGGATACTGGTGGCCTCCCACCTAATCCAACTGGATTATTTTGTATGTTTTCATGTTATCACATCTTGTTGTACTTCTAGAGCCATTTTGGGGCCCTAAATAGTGTTTTTTGGCTCGTGACAGTCAAACTGTAGACATAGTTAGAGTTTGATGGCATGATTTGTATTTCTCTAAAAGAGCTTTCCAACTGGCTATCACGTGCATAAAATGGAGGTTGTATACAAAAGTTACAACCCTGGGAAGTTGAGGTACCAACTTACCCATAGGGATCCACATAAATTTTTTCATTTCATCTCCTAGGGTTAGGTTTTTGGATGTATAGGATTTTGTCATTCATGAGTAATATTAAAAAGGCCTTTGGAGCCTCATTGTAATAATTTTTATTAGATGGATGTGTGGAGAAGCCACATCTCTTCTCAGAGATAGCTACCACCATTAGTGAAAGTGTTTCAGTTCTGCAATTTTACAGTTTCAACCTATTTCATTTATTTAATAGAAGATATTGTTCACTAGATATTTGTGTTGTCCATCATATCTCTATGTTTATTGTATTCATTCTGTTAATCAGTTCTTTCCACTCCTAAATCCAGGTCACTGATGCTAGTTTGGTGGGAAACACAAGCCATCTTGGGTCATGATGAATCGGGTTGTTCATCAACTTAGACAAGTCTAGAAAATGGAGAGTTTCTGAAAAAGGTATCCTAGGTTGCGTCATTGACTGATTAGTAGATTGAAAAGAGGGCCCTATATTGTAACTGGCACCAGGTTTTCAGTAAGATTTTTTTGATGGACCAAATCTTTGGGTAAAACCTTGTTGGCTCTGGTTAAATGGAGGATAACCCCCATCCATATGATTCTTGAATGGAAGAACAGGGATACCCCCTATCATACCACTTTGTGAAGGAACTAGTCCTTTCATAGGGTTGTACTAACCAAGAAAGCGGTTTCCCCCTGAAGACATCTCCTTCAAAGTGAAGGACCCTTATGTGGGATTCCACTGAAGCTGGAAGGGGTTTCCCCCTACCGACACTGTAGATGCTGTGAAATAGTTACTTGCAAATTCACCGTATAATGTGAACGTAGTGGAAGTTGAAGGCATGCTAGCAACACCCGTGGAAACACCCCAGCCTCCGAAGGGGTTAGGACTGAAATACGGGAAATCCCAACTCCCAATGGATGGAAAATATGGATTAATGTGACCTCCACCCCAAGGGATCACTTGGTAGGGAATTGAAGAACTCCCTGCACCAATGTTAGAAACTTGGGACGTTGGCTCGGAACCATCCAACGTGTTGAGAATGCACTTTCAAGACATACCGAATGGAAAATCATTTGATGTCAACGAAAATGAAATGGCTCCACTTATAGAAGGAGAAGAATCAACGACTAGAAAAGAAATGCTAATGATTGGCGTGACTATGGTGGAATTAACCACACTATTCATTATGTTGGACACACCAGTCAAAAAGATCCTTCTAGTGACTATTGTTGAAGTGGGATTTGTAGGGAATCTTGACCCATACACTTATGAAGTGTCATCCATAGTGACCCAGTTAAGAGGGATACTATCAATAAATTCCAATCTAGGAGGGGTAACTTGCACCATAGGTGATGAGAAAGTTTCAGTTAGCAGAGGGTTATAAGTCAGAGTGTATTCTTCAACTCTGATATATTCAACCGTTACAACCTTCAGTTCTGAGGCGTTAATATACGATGGCTTCAAAACTATGATATTGATTGGACCAATCATCATAAAAGTACAATATTGATCAATATGACACCTTAATGGAGGTGGGGGAGAATTGTTTTTGACATCCTCCTCAGGAAGCAAACCTTGAATTCTCCTCAATCTATGAGGCGGTTGGTTAGCCATTTTTAGTTTTCAACTCTTGAGAAACCACATACATGCCTATATAAGAAAGTCTATTATCATGGAGAACACCACTATAAAAATCCTAAAAGGAAACAAACAGAAAAAAGTGACCTTTTTGATATCCCGACTTAGGTGGATTAGATCCCGACTTCACAATAGTCACAAGGTAGGGTAAGGAACTTCCAGAAGGAATCACGTGTTGATTTAGTCATGTGGAAAAACAAACTAAGGAATGAGAAATGGTTATCCATACCTCCACTAACCAACCTTATCTGGTGAAAGTACCCACACTTCGCGGGGCACTTTCTAGAAGTACTGAAAAGTTGATGTGAAATTCATCCCAGGCACCATGAAAAACCTTTGTAGTCACCTCTGAGATCCCTAAGAATGGCCACTATGGTCACCAAATTTCATTCATCTTCCGGGGGGTACAGTCGATAGTCGGGATCAAACTTATGGGAAGGGTAGCTAAGACCGAAGTCTTGATATCACCTCCTCTCATAGAGGTATGGGTACTAATGAAACCCCCAATATACGATCTCTCTGCTACATTTAGTTAAGCTCTGTAGGGTTTATTCTCGTCTCTCCTTCACATGAACTCATGTTTATATCTTGTATTAGAGGAGGCTCCCAACTATACTTATATGATAGTTGGATTTAGGATCTCCCTAGCTCAGACTCCTATGTTTGTTTTATGGCCTTCGAGAAATTTACTCTCCCACCTAAACCAAGGCCCTAGCCTGTAACTAGTATGTTCACCCTACAAAATGAAAGTTTCTAATAAATTTTATTAAGAGTTCATTTTATGGGGATTTTGTTTCTCAAAAGGTATAGATGAAACTTATGCGATGTTTTGACAAACTCAACGAAAAAACTTTAGGAAAATAAAGAAAAATTGAAATGTAGTTTCTTCAATGAAAATAACAAGTGATAATCAACTCTTCAGAAAAACAAACTCTTTTCTTTTGTATTTTTGCAAATGAAATCAATATACGTTTGAATGTATGCAATATATTTAAACTACTTTGCATTGTAACCCTAGAATGCTTTGTAAACAATCATGCATAATTGAGAGAAAGACCTTGACACACTGAACTTATTTTCTTTTGAACAAGGATAACATTAATTGAACTAACTATCAAAACAAATGGAAATCATGCAGGCCTGAGTACTAGCAAACAATTTATTTTCTTGATAAATTTAAACATAAAGGAAACAAGGAAAGAAAACTAGCAACCAAGCAATTTTTGTTTTTGCGTTAAAAAGAAATGAACATGCAACTAAGAAAGGAAAATTTTATTTTTCTTTTTAAAATGAAAGGAGAAATGAAAACAAGAAGAAAGGTATCAGTAACTAACCACCAGAAAGGAAATCAGTCTAGAAATCAACCTAGATATACAAGTGATCTTTCAACATACCTTAACCACCCTAAAAAATGAAAGACAAGCTTACAAGCAAGCAAGATCTTTTAAGAAAAGTATGAGTTTTCATAGACTGTAACCAACAATCAAGAGCATCAACAAACTCATGGGGCTCAATGAATACTGAAAAACCAACTAAGACCAACCTACTTTGAGAAAAAGATTCAAAATTTGAAGTCAAATACATAGGTCTACGACTGTGTTAACTACAACACGCGGATATTCACAAGTCATAGAAGTGAAAAACATGGGTGTCTACGTCTTACAGAAGGACGAAGTGTGAATAAGTTAGTTACACTTGAAAAAATAAAATTCAACCCAGAAGAGGGGCTTACAAAACTTTTGGAAATGTTTATAAATGATGAAAACTCCGACAGTCAAGTCCAGAAATAGAAAAAATTTCAAAAACCCTAAGACAACCAAAGAAGCCATAAAATTGACCCAAACTAGGAGAATCCCCAATATGGTCACCAATTTTGTTTAATGGATTTTCCCCTGTGACCTTGGGTCAAGTCACAACAGAGAAAGAATGAATTCAGAGGACAGAACTAATCCCCATTTATATCAATGCATACAAGAAATAACCACGTTTATAAGGAGAGAAAGAGAAATAAATAAGGAATGGCCTCACACCTTGAATCCTTCGTTCGATGTCCATCCATGTGCTCACTTCTTTAAGCACTCTTGATCTCTGCTGAAACTAGCTTGCAATAGTAAACCAAGAATAGGCTACTACAAGGTAGTTATACATTCAAATAACATATATCATGTGCATAGATTCAAATATATAGGAACGAAATTGGCATATATTATCACAATGAATCAATAAACACACAATAGGTGGGAAAGAGAACTCTTCTATTGACAACAATATGAGAAAGGTAGTTACAACCTAATTCAACCTTCGATACTTGTTCAAATAAAAATTTCCTGGGTTCCTCCAAATACCTTCAAGCATCAACTTAGCATGGAGGCTCTTCCTTGGATAACTCAATAGGGATAGGAACACACCTTGTAGTTATAAAGAGAAGGAAGGAACATTGGAAAATGAGTTTCAAGGTATGGGATGCTACTTAGAGAATGAAGGGGTATATGGAATATTGTTAAATTTTTCTAGCATGATCTTGAACCTCAGTTATTCCTCTCATCCATTTCCCCCCATGGTGCATTTATACCATCTTTGAGAGGTTAAGGAGATTGTTGGCATGTTTTTGAACAAAGGCAGAGTATGCATATTTGTTTGTCATTGATGGCAATGGCAAGATCAACTAAGAAGAGAAATAGTGATCGTTGGATCCCTCAGAATCCCCGATGGTTGTCAGATCCTCTCAAAGTGGAAGGATAGATAAAGCGGGCTAATAGGTTGAAATGTTGATTAGCAGAAATCCCGGCATTCGTTGGATGAAAACATGATTCCTGTCAGCCGTCGAATCTTCTTAAAAGGGAGGACATAATAATCTACAAAGATTTGTTGATCATTCCAAAAGGATCGTGATCGTTGATCTGATTTAAGAATACCCACCAATCGTCGGATCCAGTGGAGTTGTAAGGGATATAAGCTCAGGAGTTAGTTAACACTCCAAAGTAGCAAAATGATGTGAACCGTTGGATGAAAAGTACATGTGGCAAGAGGTCAACATTTCGCTGACTGAAAGGTCAAAGGAAAGAGGTTCTCTAACCCCTTGAACTCGCAATATGCGAAATCGCGATAACAATCCTGACCGTTGGAGTCATAGGACACATGGAAAGCAATTGGAATTTCGCTGACTTGCACATTGGAGGAGTCAATGGAGCATGGTGTGGGAACTCATGATATGCGATATCCTAAAATAATCTGAGTCGTCGGATTGAGGGTTGATCTGAACCCTTGGATCAAGGTATGTTGTGGAACGTTGGATGCAGAGGACACATGGCGAGTGATTGGCATCTCGCTAACTGGAAATTAAAAGGAAGGAAATCCTATAACCTTCCAGCTCACGATATGCGAAATCGCGATAAGGACTGGCCCATGGTCATAGACAAGGTCACATTGTCAAAGGCTGGAGGAAGGAGCTAGCACGAAGCTAAGCTCCATTTTGGGGATCATGACTTGGAGTGTCGAGATACATAATCATAGGAATGTCAAAATGCAGAAATGTGAAATTCCTCTTTGGCGTAGGCTGTGGTTACCATCAGTGGTCATGTGAGAGGGAGGAGCTAGCAGAGCTAAGCCCCTTTTCAGAGATCGCAACATGAAGAGTCAAGACTCTTCATATCTGGATTACCGAAATGTGAAATGAAAAAATGCCTTTTTGTATAGGCTGTGGTCACTGCCAGTGGTCATGTGAGAGGGAGGAGCTAGCGGAGCTAAGCCCCTTTTCGGAGATCGCAACATGAATATTCAAGACTCTTCACCTATGGATTACCGAAATGCGAAATGCGAAATGCGAAAATTCCTTTTGGTGTAGACTATGGTCACCGTCGGTGATCATATGAGAGGGTGGAGCTAGTGGAGCTAAGCTCTTTTTCGGTGATCTCAATATAAAGAGTCGAGACTCTTCACCACAGGATTGCCGATATGCGAAATGTGAAAGGAATTTTGACTAGGCCCTTGGTCACAGCCAGTGGGCATATGAAGTAAGCACGAGACCCATCATTTGTAATCCAACAGTGCAAGTTAATCAAGAATATGATCGAAGGGTCATTGTTTATTTTCATGATTAATTGCTCAGTTACATTTCAGTTAGCATAATCCAATCATGGTTCTTGATTAGTTGGAGATTCAGTTGATGAGGTGTTTCTTCTTTGCCCAAGGAGGTTCTAAGTGTAAATGATGAGTTTGGTGTCTATAAAAGGAGAGATACAGCAATTGTGTAAGGTTAATTGTTCTAACCGAAACAATGAGATGAACTGTAAGAAGGGTAAAATAACAGAATGCAGAGCATGAGATAAAACTCAGAGATGAGAAACAATCACCAAACAAACAGAAGCAAGAGAAGAATAGAAAAATAGCATGAAGCAAGAGCAGAATAGCATGAAGTAGAGCAAAACTGCAGAACAATTTTTGAACTAGAGAAGAATTGCAGAACAGTGAAGAAGGGATAAGAATTGAAATACCTGTATTGTTTGTTTTTCAATCATTTATTCATAATCAGGAAGGAAGGGTGGTGCTAGGGAGGACTGTAGTCCTCTGATATTCAAGTTGGTGCTTGAATATTGGAATTTGTATCTTCCATCTAGTTGTGGCTAGAAAACAAGGTGGCAGGGTGGTGCTCAGGAAAACACAAAGTTTTATGTATACAAGTTGGTGCTTGTATAAATCCAATTGGTGCTAGAATATTTAGGGAGTTGGTGCTTCCTTCTAGTGGGTTCTAGAGAAAACAAAGAGTTGGTGCTCTCAACAAGTTGGATCTTGTAAAAAAGAGGTAGTAGCCTCACTTTGAGTTGGTGCTCAAACATAGATGATGTACAGAACTTAAAAGACTACCTATCATTTTGAAGAAGAAGAGGTTTTCTCCCTTTATGGGTTTCCTTGTGAAAATATGTCTCTGTGTATATCATATGTGTGATTGATGTTCATTATTTATGTTGTCCATATGATGTATAATATTGATGGTCACTTGATGAAATATTAAAAATGGTTTAATAGACTTAAAATTGTTTAAGCACAGTAACAACTAATTTGCCCCCCCTCTCAGTTGTCTTAGTAATTTCAACAATTGGTATCAGAGCTAGTTCATTTTATTCAAAGATAGATCTATAATATTAAACATGACAAGTCATGAAGGGACTTCATCCACTAAGCCTCCTTTGTTTGATGGAACAAATTTTTCTTTCCGGAAGGTTAGAATGAGAACATACTTAATGGCTTTAGGTGCTGACGTTTGGGACATAGTAGAGATTGGATATACAAATCCTGTTGTGCTAGCCTTCAAGGATGATAAGTTAGAATGTATCTTTAATGCTAAGGGAATGAATTCTATCTTGAATGGACTTGTTGAAGTTGAGTTTGTAAAGGTGATGCATATTGAAACTGCTAAAGCTATGTGGGATAAACCTGTTAGCAGCTATGAAGGAAATGAGAAAGTAAAAGATGTCAAAATTCAAACATATAGATTGAAGTTTGAACAACTAAATATGAATGAAGACGAAACAGTTAGCAAGTACTTTTTAAGAGTTTAATAACTTGTGAATGCCATGAAGGGTCTTGGTGAGAAGATTAAAGAATCATTTTTGGTTCAAAATATTTTAAGATCTCTGCTTGATAAATTTAATCCAAAAGTCTCTATAATAGAAGAACTAAATGATATTAAGACCATGTCCATTGATCAACTCCTAGGAA
>ML816349.1:0-13108 GCA_009831015.1 Picea engelmannii | reverse complement strand
TCTCCTCCATTATCATATCTCAAGAATTTGATTTTTGAATCCATTTCATTTTCAACCATTTCCTTGTAGATCTTGAATTTTTCAAAAGCTTCTGACTTATTCTTGAGAAAGAAAACTGCAATCATTCTTGTATAATAATCAAATAACAACATAAAGTATTTATCACCTTTTAAACCCTTAGTTTTAGTTGGTCCAACCATATCAGTATGCACAAATTCCAGTTGTCTTGTCGTTGAATATTCCTTTGATTTGAAAGTGGTATTTGTTTGCTTTCCTTGTTGGCAATGCTTGCATAAAGTGTTGGTTGGTTTCATGATCTGGGGCATTTCTCTGACTACTTCTATTTTGATGACTTTGAAAAGGTTATCAAAATGTATGTGACCCATTCTTCTGTGCCATATCCAAATATCATCTTCCTTTCCTAGACAACACTTTTCATTTCCAATTTCACTTAACACATATATGTTGCTTGAAGTTCTCGCAGTTGTAGCAATCAATTTTCCTGAACGTTTTTTTCTTATCTCACACTTTTGTGAATCAAAAGTAACTTTATGACCTTGGTCACACATTTGACTCACACTTGGAAGATTATGTTTCATATCTTCTACTAGTAGAACATTTTCTTCTTCTGTATTCTTGTTCCCAATTCTGACTATGCCTTTTCCAATGATTTTAGTTGAATCATCATTTCTGAAGGAGACGGATCCATCTCTTTCCTTTATTAATGTAAGAAACTTGTCTCTATCACCTGTCATGTGTTTTTAACTACCACTGTCAACATACCAACCATGTTTCTTCTGGTTAGCTTGTAGAGCGAGTGTGCATTCATCATTGTTGTACTGATTCTACTTTCTTATCCATGTCCTTTTCTAAGGTTCTTGTCTGTGATTGTTGTTGTTATATTGTGGTTCTCTAGGAGGAATTTTCATTCTACAATCTTTGGCCATGTGTCCAAAGATGTTACACTTGTATAATTCCACTTCAGTTCTCAATTATTCAAACATGTTGTAACTTATTCTCTGTGTTTCACTAGGCCTTATTGGATAACCCTTTTGTGTATCACTTTCAAAGTTGTTTATGTTCCTTTTGTTAGCTCTGCAATTCACAGCTTTATGTCCAAAATTATTACATGCATAACATAAACCAAAAAAAATAGTTTGATACATGGGATTTGAAGATATTCTGAAAGGAAGTGCTCTTATGAATCCTTCTTCTTCCCGAGACCTATATGTTTCTATCCATCTTTGATTCTGAAATCTAAATCTTCTCGGTGGAGGAGTGTCCCTGTAATTTTCTCTGTAGACCTTATCCCTTTTGATTGTTTCTACATAGATTTTTGGATATGTTTCTTGTTTTGTTGTTTTGAAGCTTGATCCCTTTTCTGTCTAATTGTATCCAAGTTCAGACTTGTCATGATTAGGCCTTTGACTATTGATAATGTCATTCAAAACTTTTGAGTTGTTTTTCATATTTTTCTTTTGAAGATCCTTTCTTAATGTGACTATCTCTGCTTCCAAATTTTCAATGATCGTGTCTCTTACCTCTAGTTTTTCTTTGAGTGCTTCTTCAATTCTTTTATCTTCTTCAATTTTAACCTTCAAATTTGCGATCATTTGTTCTAATTCCTAAGTGTCTTATTTCTTGTCTAGTTCTACTTGTAGCTTATTTTTTTTCCTCTATTCTCTTCTAATAACTTCTATGGCACTCAACAATTCCTCTCGGTAATCAACTTATGTCTCTTCAATTTCATCTTTGACTTCTTCATATTATTCTTCAGAGTCTTCTACTTCCATGAATAGAACTCTTTATGTCTCACTGTCACTGACTTCATCTTCATCTGATGATGAGATGTCTTCTTTGGTGCATAATATTTTCTTGAAAACTTTCTTTGTGGTTCTTTTGCCTTTATATGGTTTTTTTGTTTTTAGTAACCTTCATCATTTCTCTTTTTCTTATGAGGACATTTGTTAGAAAAATGACCAATACCATCACAATTAAAAAAAATTAAAGGAAGCTTACCTCTATACATGTCGTTGGTTCCCTTGTTCAATCTTTTGACAAAGTTGGCCACTTCTTCATCATCTTCCAATACGTCACTATTGTTTCTGTGTTCTTTTTCATGTTTATTTTCCTTTTAATTTGATCTTTTGGATTCTTTGAAGGCTGCTTCTTTTACATCTGGATTTTCCTGTTCAGTTCTTCTCATTTCATATGCTATAAATATTCCATGCAGTTTGTCCATGCTTATTGAGTTTATATATGATCTTTCTTGTAGTGTTGATATTTTAGGGTCAAATCTCATAGGAAGAGATTGTAATACCTTTTTAACAATTACAAATTCTTGAATTTCTTCTCCCAATCCCAAGATTGCATTTATTATTCCATTGAATCATAAGAAGTAAGTTGCAATATTCTCATCTTCCTTCATCTTTAGTTGTTTGAACTGACCTCTGTAAGTTTGAATCTTTGTTGCTTTGAATTTTGAATCTCCTTCATAAATATTTCTATGTTTTCCCAAAACTCTTTATCGGATTTACAATGTGCAACTTTGGTGAATATTGTTTCACCAAGTCTATTCAGAAGTGCATTTGTGGCTTTGTAATTATTCTAACTGAGTTTCACTGCTTTGTGATTTGTTGGCGGAAATGTGGGTACTATGTATCCATCTACAATTGATCGTCAAATTTCAAATCCATGTGTCTGTATATATGTCTTCATCCTTATGCTCCAAAATGCATACTTTTGTCCATCAAACTATGGTATTACATTTCTATACAAGTTGTTTCTCTCCATGATCTACCTTTTAGTGGTTAAACTAATTTCTGAAGGACCTTCTCTGATACCAATTGTTGAATTATTAAGAGGGGGGGGTGAATAAGTAATAGAGAAATTTAATCTTTTTTAACCATATAATCGATGTGTTATATCAATGTAGCATTATCATCCAATAAATACAAAGTAAATAAGCAATGAACAAATGAACAATCATACACATACACAATACACCAATGTTTTACGTGGAAACCCAAAGCGGTAGAAAACCACGTAATGTTTTTGCTTATATGTCTTGAAGAATTATATTCATTGAAAGAACTAACTTCCTTTTTTTTCTAGCTGCAACTGGAAGGAGGCTCCAACCCCCTAGTTTCTCATAATACAACCTGAGGGAAGCTCCAACTCCCCAATTCTTTGGCTACAACCAGAAGGAGGCTACAACCCCCTACATTCTCCGACTACAACCGAAAGGTGGCTAAAACCACCTGTCCTTTCCCCGTCCAATAACCCTGACGTGGAAGTAGAATGATGGAACCACTCTCACACTATCACTATGAGATATACCACTATACATCTATATCAACCTATACCACTTAGCTACAACCAACTTGTATAACTACCCTGTAATCAATATATACATGAATTGAACATGTATCAACAAAATACAACAGGTACGAAACTTGTAGTACTATAGTACATGTATGTACGCACCCTATATATTATGCAGTTCGCGTATGTACGTGACCAAACTATTATGCAACCTGCATATGCCTTCTGAAAACTGGGGTTTTCTTTCTTCTAAAAACTTTTGACTGTGTGTAACTTCTTTCACATAGATCTGTAACTTGTCACTGCATCCAGACTTTATATGTACCCTGTGCATGCATCCTCATACATATCTCTCTCTAGTCATGTGCCAAAAGTGTGTGTAATCGTGAATAATTATAATAACCCTCACATGATCTAGACTTCAAACCCTTTCTGATATTCATCCTCTCAATACATCAACCAATACAAGCTCTCAAACATATATCATAAAAACCCTTATCCATATGCCAAGAAATAAAATATGTGCCTCAACAAGAAGTATCAATGATAAATATACCAGCACTGTATTTCTGTAGATCTGACTTATACAAAAGATCCCATGCAGCCACTAGTATTTCTAGGGAGAATCCTCAAATATCTATAACCATTTCTCATGCATACATCAAAATCAAACTATTCATATAAATAAGACATACCTTTTGAACCAATGAATAGATCTGATGTATATGAGCACTATAGACCTTCTTGGGAGCTTGATCTCTGAATCTAGAACCTCTACATCTTCATCTTCTCAAGTTTCCATGGCTTTACCAACATGTACGCACCCTAATACACTGACAACCCACGTACATATGCACTCTAATACATTGTCAACATACGCCTTAGTATGTACGCACCTTATACATTGTCAGCCAGCATATGCCTCAGAAAAAAGGGTTTTTTAGTATTTGTTGTAATTATGAAACTTTCACCGTCAACCCTTCGTACTACCTTATACTTTCGTAACTTCAGATGTATCAATGAGTACTTGCAATAATCCTTACACAAAAAATGATATTCAATGTGTTCAAGTGTAAGTAAATGAGAGAGATTTGCCTCTTATTTATACTTTCATGTAACATTACACTTTCCTTATTTTAGGGAGTTCTCCATTTACTTTATTATGTAAATAATTTCTTTTGCAAACACTTTGACTTTTAGGGGCTTCTATATGACTCATGAGGGTCCTCCAACTTCACATGGCCATAACTCTCTAACCATGAGGAGTTATGTGACATTCCACATAACATTGGAAATGGCATGACAAGCACTATCCATCTAGGATAGTTTCACTTACAAATTAATTGACCTTCATCTCATTATCCCACAATTAAGCATGGGTTCTCTAACCATACTTCTAGGATAACTCAATATTCAAAGCGTCTTCCCGTGAGGGATTTCACCATAAGGGGACCACTTTGGAGTTCATCCGTGTGTACTTTTTATAAACCATGACAAGACAATAATAAGTCATCTTTACATCAAACAAACTTGGGTCCATTACCCAAAAATTTGTGTTACCAGAATTTCTTCAAGGGTTAACATCAATGACAACCGACCTTAATCAAAATGATCCTATATCTTACCTGGAATATGTGATCATAGACCTGCAGACCTTCCTCGATTTCATAAACAAGAGAATAGTGTCTTCATCAAACTTTACCATAGTCTCACGGGACTAGTTTTTGGATTAGTCAACAACCCTAACTTTCAAAAAGCATAACTATGTACCTATAATGAATAAAGGTATGAAAATTATACACAATATTATTCAATGTGTTCTCTGCAATTCCTCCAAGTTTCACTACTTGGAACATCCTAGAAATGGAGTTATAAATTAAATGGTCGACCTTGTTTAATTCTATCTTATTCTATAGAGTGAACTTGTAGAGAATTCCATGTGTGTACTATTTTCTATATGGGCCTGAAAATTGTACAAAACATAATATGGCTTGTAATCTATCCAATGCATTTGTTTTCACTGAATTTGGATCTTATATGAACAATTTATGATTGTTTTACCCGGAACACCTATTTAAAACTAGTTTCAAGACTAGTCAAAATCCCTATCTTCCACAGAGTGTATCTACCAAAATACAACGACCCAGAATCTGAGATTTCTACCATAGGTACTTTGATATGTTTTATCAACATCATATAATTTTCACTATATAAATAATTCTAGAAAAAATGTTATTGCAAAAATGGTGAGATGACCTGTAAATAACATACCTGAGAACACATCATTAAAAGACTTCATCCTCCCTTGGATTTTCAGACTTCTTTACTTCACCTTCCATCTGAAATTTTCCTCAGATATCCTTTGTTACCTAATTCACTTATAGATATTCAATATTCTCAATAGGTGCTAATGGGAGTCTCTTGATATCTTATTTATACTTCCCAAGTAACTTCCTTTAGGGATAACTTGTAACTGTTTTACCCCTTCTCCTCAATCTAGGGATAACCCAGTTTCTTGTTGCAACTAAATTTCCTTAATTAGTCAAATCATAAATAATTTGTTGGAAATTCTTTATCCTTAATTAGCTTCTTTTTGAAGCCACTTTACCCATAATTAATTAATTTCTTGTTCAACCACTTTGACTATTAACCTTCTTATTACAACTACTTTACCCATAATTAATTTCTTGTTTCAACCACTTTGACTAGAAATTTTTTTGTTACAACTACTTTACCCATAATTAATTTCTTGTAATAACCACTTTGAATATAAAACTTATTGATGACTTTCTAGGAGCTTCTAGAATAATTGACTTCGTGTTGACCTTCTAAGGGCTTCTAGAATATTCTTGAGGGTCCTCCAACTTCACAAGGTCATATCTCACTAACTGTGAGGAACCACATGACGTACCACATATCACAAGAAAAATCATAACGTGTATTATCTATCTATGATAGTATTTTACCTGCATATTAACTGACCTTTACGTATTTATTCCTTAATTAATTTTATGTTCCTTAACCACACTTTCGGGGCTACCGGCATTTGCTATCGGACTTGCTTCAAGGGTTGACATCAATCTACAAGATAAATATCTAAGGGTTGACATCAATGAAAAAAAAAATCCAAACCAATTGTCCAACATTATTTGGGATGAAATCATTGCTAAAGTTGGAAAGATTTGGGATTACTTCGAAATAATTGATGAAGAGATCATTTTGATAGATGAAGTAAATGAAAATATAAAGAAAGTATTCCAAGAGTTAGGAACTAGACCTCGGGTTGCTACCATAGTTATCAAGTTCCTAAAATCAAATTCCATAGAAGTACTAAAGAGTAAAGGTGTGAAAGATATAACCACAATGGTCATGGAGGTTGAAAATATTTTCACAAACAGATATTTGCTACAACAAGCCCAAAATAAATGTACAATGGTGAAAAGAAATATCGAATCATTTACCAACAAGTTCGAAAATATAATAAAAATGGGGATGCCTTCAGCATGGTATGATAAAGGGAAGCTTCAATTGTTTGAAAGTTACAGAAATAATTTATTCATAATAAAAGAAAGTGAAGACAATTTTCAAGGAACGACTGACACTTTGAGAGGGAAAACTATTGTGAATTTACTCATAGATGATTTTTATCTAGTCTGGCATATCAAAAATATATTTTCAATCCATCCTAAATATGATAAGTATACTAATTTAGATATCACATACAAGAAAATGAATTCATTTAAATATCCATCAAGAAAAAATTGGAAGCTTTTCATCCAGAGTTTAACCAAATGATGCATCAAGACAGTTGAAGAAAATCAGGGATTTGAACAGTTCTATTCTAGATCTTCCTAGTTTCAGGAGTCAAATATTTCTTTGTATATGAAAATCTATGAAATATCATTGAATAACCACATGTGGTTACAATAAAATTTGTATAAAATTATAAGAAAGACTCAATGTAAGGGAGCTTTTTCCTCATGAAAGACTACATCTTTTAATAAAATTTTGTTGGCTTTGAGTAATTTTATGTTTCAGTTCATGTGATTCATGTTTGTTATGTTATCTCCAAGTTCATAGTTTATTCTTGAATGCATCTAATACTACAATTATGATGATTTAGTACAATCACTACTATTAAAAATGCAAAGGAATCATTAAAGCTACAAATTTCTCAGATATATTGTGAGTATTGATAGGGCATGTGCTTAATTCAGTATGCCTTGTGAATAAAAAAGAATTGTTCCTTTCTATTCATTTTATATTTTAGACCAGAAGTGTATTCTGTTATAATTTTTTCTACTTTAAGGGTAAAGTAATACTTATCAACAAATACAAATTATCTTACTTTCAAGTTTTTTTCTTCTTAATTCTTATTTCATTCATTAAAGATTTAATTGTCTAGAACATTGAAATTATGCCCTCAAATCCTAATCTTTAACCATTAAAGATTAATAATTTAATCCTCATGCAAAATTATTAAAACACTCTACTTTAGTACGAATAAAAATAATCAAAATCAATCAAAGTAAAATGTATTCCTTGGCATAGTTTCATAGCCATAAACATCTTAAGGGTTACAATAGGATGCTCCTGAGTTTCTTCATTTTTCTGCAACAACATAGTAGTTGTGGTATGCTCTAAAGAAAAAGAGAAGAACAAGAACTCTTTATCATAGTTTAGGATGACGGGGACTGGAGACTCTCCCAATGCCTCTTTTATCTATTGAAAGGAATCTTTAGCTTTAGTAGTACATTTCACTTCATGGTATTTCTTTAACATGTCAGTGATATGCTTTACCATTTCAAAAAAAAATTGGGACAAACCTTCTTAGAAAATTGATTATGTCCAGAAGGATTGTATTTAGTTCTTGTTCCTAGGTAGAGAGATTTGTTTGATTATATCCACCATTTTTTGGATCTATATTCACCCCGTCCTTGGATACTATATGGCCCAAGATCTTTTTTTATGTCATAGAAAAATAATACTCTTAGGGTTTAGAGAAAAACCAAATTTCATGTACTTCACAAAGGTATGACGTAAATTCTTGATGTGGTCCTCATGTCTTTGAGAATATATCCATGTCATCAAGGTAGATAACAATGAATTTGTCCTTTTCTCCCACAAAGGCTATATACATAGCTCTTTGAAACGTGTCTCTTGCATTTATCAAACCAATAAGAATTTGTCATACATGAAAATCCCCCATGGTGTTGTGAAGGTTCTCTTTTCCCTATATTCAAGATACCTTTCCACTTGGTTGTGTCCTGAGAAACCATCCATCATGGAGATCATGTTTAATCCCACTAATATTTGCATTATGTGATCCATATTTGGAAAAGGGTAGTTATCCTTTAGTGAGAATTTATTTAGGTTCCTGAAATCGAAACAGAGTCTTATTTCTCCACTAGTTTTCCTAATTGGAACCAAATTTTCTACCCATTCAGAATATCTTATGGGAATTATGATCTAAGCTTCTAGTAAATTCATCACTTCCTTATTAATGGTAGGAAACAAAAGAGGGTTAACTTTCCTTAGTTTATTCCTAAAGGGTTTAGTGCCATGATTGAGGGGTATTCTATTTTGTATGATGTTGGTATCATAAGTTTTTAAGTCTTCATATTTCTAGGAAAAAACGCCCATGTACTCTTTGAATAATTGCAAGTAATTTTCTTTATGTTGAGTAAGAATCTCTTTTGATAGCTTTATGTTTTTAGGTTCTTCTTCAGTCCCTATATTACAATCTTTAGTGCTATCATGTTTGGGAGTAATTTTTGGATTCACAGGTATATCATTTTTATAAAACAACTTCTCCAAGGGTACCATCCATTTGTGAATAAAATTATTCTTGATCTAAAGAACCTTATGTTCATCCATGTAATCACTGAATTCAAGAGTGATATCAATTTATCACTCTATGACTTGTTTAGACTCTTCTTCATCATAGAATCAATATGGATATTTTCAAACTCATCTATCACTTCCATGAAATTTTTTGTTTGTTAATCATCTTCAAAATATTTCCAGTATTTAATGTTGTCAGGGATGGATGGTCTATACCTCATCTCAATTTCATATTTCACTTGGCGAGTGGTTGGTGTTTTAAAATTATTGGTTGCTACTGATAAGGAATCGTCCAGCCAATTAAATTATCTTAAAACAACCAAAAATTGAAAGGCTTCATAAAAATTATCAATTAAATCCCATACATGATTCCTATATTCCCTCATTCTAGGATGCTTGTTCTAGTAGGAACCTATGATTTGTTGCACCACTAGTTTCGAATCCCCAAATATCGCCATCTTATTAATTTTCATTTGTATTGTTGCCTCCAAGCCTGGAATCAAGGCATCATACTCAGCTAAATTATTGTTGGCCTCAAACTCTAGTTTTTATGACATATGTACTTATTTCTTGTTGGGGGGAATGAGTACTACACTAGCTCCCACTCCTTCCTTTGAATATGCCCCATCAAAAAAAAAATCCAAATACTATCTACTTCATTAGAAAATCTTACCAAAGGGTTTGCGAGTGTTAGTACCGTCTTGTATTATTCATTAAATTTTAGGATGAAACACAAAATATCTTCATCAACAACATAGATGGGATGGTTTACAGGGTTTTTCTGGTCACTGACCACATAAGAAAACTTTGTCTCTCTATACAATATTTTGTTTTCACCTCCAAATACTAGTATAGTGGCATACGTCATGTCCATATGCATTGTACCTACCATATTACATTCCCATGTTATTGACAACAACATCACATAATTAGCAGGCATATCAGCCACTACCACATCCATCATCATGCTCTTGATAGGAAGTTGCACCAAAGTAACTAACATTTCCTTAATCATCCCATCACACTTCACTTTCCTAACATCAAAAGATAAGAGGTCATGATATGGTATGTTTATATCCAATCCCAAATTTTCCATTACTACTTTGGGCATGAGGTTATGTGATTCCCCATAATCAAGCATGCAATTGTGAAACATTTTGTCATGAATATTCAATGTTACATAGAAAGGTGCAACAGATTCTTCTTTTTCATCTATATGAGGGCCAAAATTTATGGTGGGAGACTCATATTGTACATTTAATGTATTAGGATGGATTAATAATCCTTTTCTTTGTATGGCCTTCTTAATTTTCTTATGATATGAAATATTCCTAGCCAATTCCACCAATGGTACACGGATTTTAATATTAGACAATTATTTTTCAATGTTAAAAGGTGTTACTGATTCCTCTGATTCCTTAATTTCTTTTTCTCTTTTTGAAGGTTACAAAACCTCATTACCCTTGGGAATATCGGTAAGTTCTTTGAGTTTATTCTTGAGATGACTTGGGCTAGGCTTCTTAGGCCGAGTTTGACTGTCTTGGATAGCTTCTTTCAGCCTAGGCCTAAGATCATATTTCTTGTTCATTTCAGCATGAAGTGCATCAACAAACATCCTATACTAAGTTGAGGATCACACATATTGTTTTTTTTTTACTTTTAGACACCTGCTTGTTGGTATTTAAAGAATATTCATAGTCATTTTTTGTTAGGTGCATGGCATTTTTCTCATCTTTAAGCAAGTACACTTATTATATATATTCAACATATCCTTCATCCATGAATTCTTCAACCATGTTATTTTCGTTGTTGGTTTTCACAAGGGGTTGGATAGGTTCTTCATCATTCTTTCTTTCCCTCCTCATAAGTTGAGGATTAAAAGGTCTTCTGAACTGGTTGGGATTTATTATACCTCCTTCTTAAGAGGCTTTATGATTTGTATTTTATAAGAAGAAAAAAATGACTACAGATTATTAATAGGTGATTAACACAAAATAACAACGATATAGTAAAATTGGATTTCTATTCAATCATGAAATAAGATGAAACTGTAAAATGCAATGGAAACAAGCTTGTTGGAATGATGTTGTCTTATCTCTGAGAAGAGATGTGACAGTTGTGCTCATTCACAAGAAGATGATTACAATGAGGCTTTGAAGGTATTTTTACAATAAAAAGGAATGAAAAAAACCCTAGACATCCAAAAACCTAACCCTAGGAGATGAAGCGCCAAAAGTCATGTGGGCCCTATTTGGGTAAGTTAGTACATCAACTTCCTAGGGTCATAACTTTTGCATACAATCTTCGTTTTAGGCGTATGATATCCCGTTGGAAAAGTGTCATCGAGGAGATTAATTTTGGGATAAATATTGAAGGAAATTATATACTTCTCCCCATTTTCCCAAAAAACATCGTTTAGGGCCTCAAAATGGCTTTGAAAGTGAAAAACTGCTAAAAATTGTAAATTACCAAAATTGCCAGAAAATTATTTTGATTCAATTGGAAAAGGTGGGTGGCCATCAATATCCACCTAGATCAATCCTCCCTCCTTAGGAATCAATGGTCTCCATTTTGTTGAGTTCCCCCATCAGATGAGGAAATTTTTGCTGAATTTGGCCCCGGGTGAGCCACTTGCCTTGGTGCAGGAGTTGCCCTACTTTGACGACTCGATAAAGTTGGATCCTTTGTTGTCAAGTGCCCTTGATCTATGTGTCCAAAATATGATCATTGGATGCCTATTGTATGCAGTCGGTCTTGATCTATGTTGGTGTCAGTTGTTCTACTACTTTTGAGGTATCCAATAATGGTGGGAAATAAGGGCGAAGGAGATCCACGTTGAACACTGGTTGCAGGCCAAGGAAAGGAGGAATGTTGAGCTCAAAATCATTATCCCCCATGGACTTGGTGATGGTTTACAGCCCATAATGAAGTGGGTGAAGCTTCTGATGGGGTCCTATAAGGCGTTCTTTCTGCAAGTCCAACCAAACTTTGTCGCCCACCTGAAGCTTATGTGGCACCTGATGTTGATCATGGCGCTGATTGTACGTGTCATTGGACTTCTGTAGGATATCCTAAACCTGTTGGCGGATATGTTGGATCTGCTCAATGAAACGAGTGGATTTGTCAGCTTCATTTCGAGCAGGATATGAGTCGGTCGAGGTGACCTCAAGGGGAAGTGCAACATCTATGGGACCCAATGGCTGGAATCCCAACCCCACCTGAAAGGGCCTGTGTCCAGTTGAGCTATGAAAGGCTCAGTTGTGGCTATGATGGACATAGAGAAGGCTCTCATCCCATGTGTGAGGATGCTTGAAATTATACATGCGAAGGTGTTAGCGATATTTCTTGCTAAGGGGTTTAGATCTCAAAAGAGCGGATTAAAACCCACTTGTCCAAAGTTTCAAGTGATAATGCGCCCGTGGTAAGCAGCAGGTACATCCGGGCGGTCCAGATTTACGCGCACAGATCGACGGCGCACAGCGAATGTCGGACCCCACTTGCCTTTCGATCTTTAAGCGGCGGGGGGTCCGAGATCGGGGGCGCAGCTCTCCGACGGTTCAGATTAGCGCGCCCGGATCAACGGCAGTAGAGAGCAGCTCGGACCCCCCCCCCACCTTTCTACCTTTAAGCNGGGGGGGGGGGTCCGAGCTCCCATGTGCAGCTCTCCGATGGCCAGGATCGTAGCGCCCGGATCAACGGCGCTCGTGAAGTCCCGCTCCTCTCAGTTGTCCTGTGTTTAAACCAGTGTGGGCCCTCCTCCTGTCATTTCACTCTTTCTTCCGCCTTTCCCCTGCCGTCGTGTGTCATCCGCTCACCTCTCCTCAGTGGTCCCCGTGGCTCTCTTTCCTCCCACCGTCCACTCCTTCCCTGCCGTGTGTCTCGCTCCCTTTCCACGACCGCTTCTCATCCAGAGGCGAGTTCGTTCTCTCGTCTTGTCCCC
>ML816348.1:116299-127128 GCA_009831015.1 Picea engelmannii | reverse complement strand
TCCTAGAGTGCCTTGTGTATAGCCAAATTGGATCCCAATTTCAAATATTTGTCACAATATCGACCTTCCTAACCTTATAAGTGTAACGTTCCCTAGCTTAACCAAGGATCATTACTTTCTAAAATACACACAAAATACAAAATTTTCTCTTGCTAATCAATTTTTGTAGCTTACCAACTATGATTTAAACACATTTTTCAACTAATTTCTGATACCCATCATATATGTAACTACAAAATTCTAAGAAAGAATCTATGCAACTGATAAAACATCTATAACAACATATAAAAACCATTCTCATTGATAGAGTAAATGCATAGCCATAAATTCATAAATAACTCAACAAAATTAATAAATACTTATCTTTGTAAAATGTTTATGCAACCAACGTCTTAGGAAGGACGTTCCACCCAACCATAGACCCGTTGTTCCAAATATCAACAGCAAGTCACCCCCAATCTGGGGCTAGAAATCCACAAAAGAAGGGTGCCTCTCACAGTTCCCTCACAACGCAGTATCACACAACCCACTGGATTTCTCCTACATTTATCCCTAATTCCCTCCAAATCTCTTCCTCTTGACCTAACCAACCCACTAGATTTATCCTACATTTATCCCTATTTCCCTCCAACTCTCTTCCTCTTGACCTACCCAACCCAAGGAATGTACCCCTTCACTACTCTCAGTCCATCGGGTGTCCCATTCATTTATTAGGGTCTCTCTGGCATAGGTAGCTAGGAATATCTCAGTTGGGAAATAAAGGGATCTCACTGATAGGAAAAACCATCAAAACCAACAACAAACACTTGCTGATATAGAGAAACTAACCTAGGAGCTCACTCTTCAATCCTGACAACTTGGTTCTTCAATTTCCAGCTCCAAAATGATCCAAATACACTCCAAAATGCTCCATAATTTTCCCAGCCTCGTTGTTCTAGCTCCCAGGCTCTTCTCTCTTGTTCTCTCTTATTGTTCTGGTCCCCGTTGCATTTCCCAAAACTGCCTTTTACTACCCATATGAATTTCCTTTCTTTTCCCAACACCATTGACTGTTCGCTCTACCCAATGCTGATTGATTCTTCCCCATGCTTTACAATAAATATGGAATGTGACTCTCACACCCACCCTCTTACATGAGTTTAATGATTGGCTTCTCACACACTCAAATTGAAATAGAAGTTTTCCCCAATGATAAATAAATTCAAAAAAATGGGTTTGGATTAAAACCCATAAACCTTTTCCCTTTGCCCCCCCTCTTAGAAACTCTCAGGCATCCCCCTCACTTGTGGATTAATCAACCCCCATCTTTGTCCATTTCCCAACAACTGGAATCACATTATTTTTATTAAAAACATAAAATACATTTCACATATTACATTGCTTGGCCACAACCATATTCCTATCTACATTATGCATTAATTAATCTATGGATTATAGTGGGGATTTTATATTCCCCCTCTCCTACAATTGTGTTTCATCCTCGATGCACAACACATGACGTCATAATACAACTTTACATTACAATGTTTAGAAAATAAAAACAAATTTATGCAAAATTTACCCTCCAACAATAGTCCAAACCAAAATCTCTCGTTCTTCTCAACTTGCTGACCCAAGGAATGTGCCCCATTTATTGTCTTCAGTCCACTGGGCTGCACCATTCTTTTATCAGGGTTATTAGTGCTAACCAATAATGTCTAAGATGAGGATCTAGAACTCTAGCTGTCCAAAAATGAATTCTTGTATTTTTTCCAGCTTCTACTTTCTTCAAAATCGACAAGAAATTGTGGGTATTCCTCCCACATAGTTTCTTCATGCTCCCATGTTGCATCTTTAGGACTGTAGCAGGTCCATTGAACCTTTACTGGCTCTATGGCCTTGTTCTTGAGAACTTTGACTTTCCGGTCCAGGATGCGTACTTGTTCCACCCAGAAATCCCCTTTATTTTCCACCTGGATCACAGTCCAATCAATTATGTGGTTAGGGTCAAACATATATTTCTTTAATAACGACACATGAAATACATTATGCACTCTCATGGATATAGAAAATTATAGCATGTATGAAATTGGCCCTATTTTTTCTAATATTTCAAAAGGCCCACAATATATCGTTGCCAACTTTTGGCAACAACCCAATCCTATTGAAATTCTTTTTTCTTTCACTTTTAGGAAAACATGTTCTCCCACTTTAAAATGTTTGAAAATTCTATTCTTGTCTACATAGATTTTCTTCCTGTCCTAGCCAACCCTTAAATTCCGCCTGATCTTTGTCATCTTCTCTTCCATTTGTTTGAACAAATATGGCTTGATGATGGCTCTGTCTGCTAGGTTGTCCCAACTCACTGGTGTTTTACACTTTATTCCACACAAAGATTCAAAAGGACTCCTTTTTAATGAGGTTTAATACCCATTATTATAGGAAAAATCCACTAAGTGGATATAGTCTTTCCATTTTTATGGTTGATCCATCGCATAAATCCTGAGCATGTCTTCAATTATCCTATTGGTCCTTTCTATTTTCCCATCTGACTCTGGGTGATACATTGTACTAAGATTCATATTTGTCCCAAATCCTTTGAACAAAACTTGCCAAAATTTGGATGTAAACTTGGAATATCTGTCTGAAACTATTGCCTTAGGAGCTCCATGTAGCTTGAAAACTTCCTTCATGTAGATCTATGCAATGTTTGTTGTCTTTATGGGAATAAAATACTATTCCTTAGTCAATTTTCCCACTACCATCATGATGGAATCATGTTGCTTCACTGTCCTAGGAATATTTGTAATAAAATCTATTGTGACCACCTCCCACCTGGAATGGGAAATGGCTGCAACAATGTCACTGGATGCCTGTGCTCTGTCTTTACCTTTTGGCACTCTAGACATCACACTATGGAGTTAGCCACTTCTTTTTTCATCGTTGTCCAAAAATATTGGCTCCTCACAGCTGTAATGGGCTTCTTATATCCGGGGTGCCCAACATATGGCACGTTGTGCATTTCTCTTAGCAAAATATTTTTCATCTCCGTGGAATTTGGCACATACACCTTGCCTTTGTACAAGAGGATTCCATCTTCTTTTAATTCATAATTTTTAAATTTTTGTTGTGAATTTTTTTGCTGTAAGTTTTCTTTTATTTGCAAGTAAAGCTGATCTGGATTTGCTACTTTATTCTTCAAATATGTCATGTACATACTGATGGTTGAAACATGCAATTCATAGGCTCTTCCATTGAGTGCATCAACCACCTGCTTTTCTTTTCCCTTAATATGTTTAATTTAAAAATTATACTCACTAAGAAACTCCAACCATCTAGGTTGCCTGGCATTTAGTGTTGGCTGTCCAAATAAATGTTTCAGAACATAGTGGTATATTCTTAGTTCAAACCTCTTCCCCATGAGGTAATTCCTCCACATTTTCAATGTGCGTACAATGGATGCTATCTCTAAATCATGGGTAACATAATTTGTCTCATGCTCCTTTAGTTTTCTAGATTCAGAACATACCACATGATCTTTTTGACTGAGGTCTCCACCGAGCCCTTCCTTGCACACATCCATGTATACTACACAGTCTTCATTTGGGTCTACAATCTTTAATATGGGTGCACTTGTCAAAATGCTTTTCAACTGCTGAAACATTCTTCACATTTCAGAGTCCACTCAAATTTCACTCCTTTATTTTGCAATAAAGTGATTGGGTTTGCAATCTTTGAAAACCCTCTGTGAGATTTCTTGGCACTGGCCATCTTCTAATGGCTTCTATCTTCTCGGGGTCAGCTGCTATCCCATCTGTTGAAATAATATGCCCCAAGTAATGGATCTTATTTTGATAAAAGATGCACTTACTTATCTTGGCATACAATTTATGTTCCCTCAAAACCTTTGGCACCATTCTCAGATGCTCCTCATGCTCGTCTTCGAACTTAGAGTAGATGAAAATATCATCTAAGAAAACAATTACAAACTTGTCTAGGTATTCCCTGAACACTCCATTCATTAAACACATAAAAACAACCGGGGCATTTGATAGTCCAAATGGAATTACCATGAATTCATATTTCCCAAACCTTGTTCTAAATGTTGTTTTGCTGATATATTATTCTTTTATCCTCACTTGATGATATCCTCATCTCAATTCATTCTTGGAAAATATTCTCGCACCTTTCAATTGATCAAATAAATCATCAATCATTGGCAATGGATACTTGTTCTTTATAGTGACCTTATTCAACTGTCTAAAATCAATACACAACCTTAAGGTTCCATATTTATTATTCACAAAAAGAACTGGGGCTCCCCAAGGGGACACAATTGGGCATATATACCCCTTCTTCAAAAGCTCCTCTAGCTGCATATGCAACTCTTTCAATTCTGGTGTGCCTAATTTGTAAGGTGTCTTGGACACCAGGCACCAAATAAATAGAGAAATTGATATCCCTCTTTGGTGGTAGCCCTGGGATTTCCTCAAAAACATCTGTAAAGTATCTCAAGACTAGATGGTCTTCAAAACTAGTCATTTTATCTCTAGTTGTCTCTTCCATATGAGTTGCAAAAAAATGACATCCTTTCCTGAAACTCTTTTTCAGCTACATGGTTGAAATTTATCTAACAACCACAACTCTTGGAATGCCTTGAATCTTTCCCTGCTTCCCTTCTTGATTAAGACATGTGATTGTCTTGTTGTAATAGTCTAGGACATCATGGTGTTTTTCCAACCAATCCATGCCAATTAGACAGTCATATGAACCCAAAGATATAATGTTCACATCTACCTTTGTGTTGAGTCCATTCATGTCTATTGGGCAATATTTAACCAACTTATTGATCTTTCTCTTAGCCTTCATGGCTAACTGAACTAACCAATATTTCTTATGCTTACTCTTTTGCAAGTGAAATATTTCAATAATGTAGGAGTTTATGTAACTATGACTAGCTCCATAATCAATTAAAATAACTATGGGTTGATTATTGATATTACCTTCCACTTCAATCATGGGGGACTGATGTTCTAATTTCTTGTTGTCCAAGGATGCATAAATCCTTGGCATGATTCCTCCCATATCTTCCATTGTTTCTTCCTCTTGAATGTTCTAGAAAATTCTCATCCTTTCTCCTTTGTGAGGGAAATGCCTATATAAGTGATTCCCCTCACATCCCCAACATTGTATAGGCTGCTTCCTCAACCTTTTCCCAAAAGAATATGTTGTCTTGTTTTCATTTTGGGCTGAATTCCCTTGCTAATTTTCTTGAGATTTATTCTTGAAAAAGGGTGGCTTAAAACATTTCTTCCTTTTCTCCTTCTTTCCTTTCATCTTGTCATTCCAATTCTTTTGGAAGATTGACCTCCCTCTACTCTGATCATAGAGATGCCTTGCTATCCTTATGGTCTCCTCCAAAGTTTTGGGGTTATCATATTGTATATTTTCATTGTAGAAGGAGGGTAACCCACTAAAAAACCTTTGGATTTTGACTTTCTCATCCTTTATGAAGTGAATATACTTCAACAATTGAAAGAACCTCTTTTCATATTCGTCCATGGACATGCTTCCCAACTCGAGTTCAAAGAAATATTTCATCTTCCTCTCATAGTAATACTCAAAAAAATATTTCTCTTGGAAATATCCTTTGAATTGCTTCCATGAGACCCTCTTCTCTTCAATATGCTTGGATTGCTTAAGCTGATCCCACCACATGGCTGCCTTTTCTTGGAAGTCTCTTGTACGTTGGAATTCTTATTTCTACCCTAGATGGGTAATTATGCAACTAAAAATATTTCTTCATTTACAATAGCCAGGACTCGACATCTTCTCCATTCCCATGATCACCATTGAATGTAGGTGGCTTGATGTTCCTGAGTTCACCTTGCAAGATGTCTCCCACATTCCTTCTCCTTTGTCTCCTAACATGGGACACACTTGGGCTGCTCTCTGGTCCTGAACTAACATGAGCTCTCCTAGTGGATTTCTTTTGAGAATGATGATGCTTTCTTCTAATCCTATACTACCTATCATTCCCATGCCCATCCCCTATGTTGTGGGATTTTGATGTTGTCATTTGTCTATCACTAGCTTCGGGATTTGTGCCAGAGTCCTTTTTGGCTTGATTTTGCCACTAGCTTTGAGATTTGTGCTAGAGTCCTTTTTGGCTTGCTTATGCAACATGTTAAATATTTAAAATATATCTTCCTGAGCCTTCATAATATTTTAATTATTAGCTCTATAGCTTTGCACTTCTCTATGCAGGCTTCTCATAGTTACTGGCTATTGCCTGTCTCTTCTTCCATTTGATTTAGTCTCATCATTCCCCATGATGACATGCAGATCTTTGAATTCAGATTCATGACTATAGGAACCTTGGGCATCTTCCATTGTTGTGGTTATCATATAGGAAAACAAGCTTCCTTCCTGAACTTATAAACTATGGTCTTCAAAATTTTTGGCCATTTTCCCTTTTATATTCCAACATGCTACATGTGTTCTCTTTCTCTGCCAACACATTTTTAGATACCCAGAACTCAAATATGGCTCCATTGATAACTTATACAGTCCATGATATTTGCATAGACCACTCTTGGGCCCTAAACTAACTCATGAGCTAGGAGTTATGCCCTCTAAAAGAAATATAGTATTAAATTTTACCCTTGACTGTTTTGGCTGCAACTCCATCATAAAAGTTCAGTTTGGCGAATATTTTATATTGCTGGAAAGCTCTCTCCAAGATCTATCATTTTAGAAGCATAAATTGTGTGTCCTGGAAGGATAAAGGACACAAAGTTTTGTACAATTTTTATTTTCTAAAAACATTGTTTAGGCCCTAAAAATGCACTACAAGATAAAGACCTTTGAAAAATTGGATTTTTCATAGAGAAATTTACGAAATTATTGTTGTAACAGTCTTTAGATCTAGATTGTTTCTATAAAAATTGGAATAAATCCCAATCAATGATTTTGTGGGATTTTACAAGCTGTAGCTATACCTCTGCAGGCCTATCAAAACTATTCTTCCGAGCCTCCCCATCGAAAATCTTCAACCTCTGGCTACGCGAATTTTCAAAAAATCACAATTCAAAACACTATCGGACTCCCTCTGAAATCCTATTCCAAAAAAATGTCATACTACCTACAGAATCCTAATCCAAAACACTATAGGAATCCCAATCGAAAACCTTCCTTGAGACATCCGAAAACTCTTCTTCGAAAGAACATCTCTGATAGCCTCCTTTTGCAAACGTGTACACAACCGCTACATGGAATTCTATGATTCACCCACTCTTGATGACATGTCCTCTAACATGGTGTAATACCCCAAGGCCAAGCCCCTCCTGAATTGTAACGATGTTGAATGAAGTTTATAGGCTAGTGATCCAATTGTTTATAAGTTGGAAGGCTTATGTGTTTATTAGGCCAGAGAGCCTAGATGCTAAGGCCAGTGAGCATGATTTTGTATATGTAATTATGAAGATCATTAATAAAAATACATCGTTGCGTGTAGACTGACCACAAATAAAGAGTTATCAGGGACTAATCTCCACCAGGAAGGGAAAGGGAAGGGGGTTGTGAGGCTAGGAAAAGGGGATAAGCTTGAGGGCTTAACCCAAGGGACTATTAGAATGTATTTCCTAAAATACTAAAGTTTGGGAAATAAACCCTGTTATCCTAAGTTTCTTTGGGGAGAGGAACGAAATCCAAGTGGAGAGGAACAAGCTCTTGGAGAGCCATGTGTCATCTAGGACACATGAAAATTTATGTGGGAAACTCCATTGTTGTTGGGGTTTGCGAGTCATTCTTGCCATATTTCCTCATGAGTTCACTCTCACCATTCTAACCATTTTGGCCATCCTTTGCCCCATTCACTCAAGCACTGAGAAGGTATGTAGTCAACCATTTTTACCATTGTTGAACCCTCTACCATTATGAACCTCTATAATTTGCTGAGTCATCCCTTTCCTTACTTGATTTTACTACTGTGGTTACCTGGTTGACTTAAGAGCTGGACAAAAGAAGTAGGTTGTCAAGCCTGTGGTTTGAAGAGGCAGATTTTCCGGCCCATGGGTTGAAGAAGCAGGTTGTCAGGCCTGTGAGAAACTCTCTCCAGGTGAGAGAGGTTGATGGGGAAGTGATTTCTCTTGGAGGGATCCCAACAATAGATACACATCTATGAGAATTCTCGATCTGAACTGTTGCTGAAGCCCTGGAAGGGAAGTGGAATAATGAAGGTGTATATTCCCGGGGTGGGACATGCATGTGGGGAATGAGATTCTATGAGCAGTGGGCGTAAGTAGGCTCCTTGGAGGGAATCCTTCATGTTTCATTGTGAAACTTTCTGTAGTCTCAACCTAAACTAGGATTTCCTTTACCTTGGGTGGATTTTAGTCCCAGCTCAGGGGTGAACCATTGCTGATAGCTTGGAGCAACGTGGTCTAAGGATGGGAGGTTCATGGAAGGTCTGCATGTAGTCAATGGTATTCTCATGAAAATATAAGTACAAATTCTATAAGACTCGGGTTATGATTATTACTTGCACATGTGTTATAGTGTTATGAGTATTGCTTGTATATGTTGCATGTGTAGTCTTACTATTATTTCCGTATTAATATATATTGTAGCATAATGTTTATGTCTATTTAAATTTGCATTATATATATATATGTATATCAGATCATGATAGTTCAAGTGGCATGTCCCAACCTGGGTGGCTAGGTACGTTACAATTTGTTTTTCAGAGCAGTTTGGTTTTGAAGTAGTGGCGCTTCCCTGGCTAGGGTGTCTGGGGACGTTACAAATTGGTATTTGTAACGTCCTCCTTGGTACGACAACAACTCTTTAACATGTGCAATTTTTTTTTGTTTTTTTTTGTTTAAGGTGTGTGCGCGTGTGTAAAAAGGAACATACACACTTGACTCTACGTCGCCACCCGACGACTAACAAGACGCAACCACGATGATCACAAAAACAAGACATAAGGCACACAACAAGTAACTGCAAGCATTAAATGACATACTGTGTTATGTACAGTACGAACACGAATGGAAGAATCCATAGTAGTAGATTTTACTATTTCTGCACAGGAAAGTAGGGCGTTTAATATTAGTTCTCTGCTCCGGAGAGAGAGAATGTCAGATAGGCTCCTGGCCGACTGCTCAGGAAGAAACTAGTAACCCGACTATGAGCAAGACACAAGCAAGATGAACACAACAAGATGGCATACGATGTACAACAGGCTACCGCATGCATTAACGACGATCACTCAGAAATAAGTCAGACTGACTACCCATCCATCCTACCCTGCAATGGTTAGGACCTCCAAGACACATAACCAACGCTCAAGCCCAGGTTCCCATCGATTTTAACCATTTAAGGTCTCAGGGCTGGCGATTGTTCTGAGGAACATGGAGGTGTCTACATCCCGCCCGACACAAACAGACCAAGCAACGAAATTAATACAACCAAGCACAACAAAACCGAGAATAACCACGTCCTCTACGGAGACGCAAGACGAAAGGACTCAGACAATGACCAACCAATATTAATGACAAGGAAATGTCTATGACTCAACAATGATTGATTACCAACCAATTACTCCATTTAATTTCATTAACCAATGAGTACATTTAGCATAAGGTAAATCTAATTAATCTCAATCCCCCATTTATTAAGTCAAGAAATATTATTGTGCTTCGTTCGAGGACAATACAATTGTAAGCTATCACTAACAGCAAATGGTAAAAGCATTGATATGAAATGATGCCCATGGTACCCTTATATCACAACGAATTGCATTAGAAACCAACACATTGCAATTTTGTATTAACTATAATAAATAACTGTGACATCCTTACCATAAATGATGAACCCATTAACATTTATCTTACCCTAGATATTAGTATTAATATAAAATGTTACACTATTGCCTTAGCATTACATTACCTTTCATTCCTTCATATTACATTCATGTTAAATAACTTGCAAACCTAAGATCAAATTCCTCACTTCTTGTAGGTTTCCAACATATAGATTACTAATCACAATAGCATTTCATTTTATATTGCAATAATATGGCAATAAGAATGCACAACCTTCATTTGACAATTACCAACCATAACGTCAACATTTTATTTTGTAGTGTATTATCATTACATCTTCATTTGCGATAACAATATATTATGGTAACTTCACCTACACAAATTACAATAACAGAATGCTGACATTAGCCCTCCTAACTGCAATCTATAATCCACATTCGTTTATCATGTAACAAGGTCAATTTCTCATCCTAAAAATAAAGTCCTTCTTCACTAGTGCTAGTTAATCCCTTACCACGCAAATAAGTAGTTCTGCCAAGGTTATAAAAATTCCAATTTTAGAGCATCGACAGACTATTCTTAGATTAGTTTAAACTTACCAACTACCACTCAATTACTGTAAGTCTAACTGACATGCACATGACTCGAGATTTTATCTGCAATCATATGTTTTAAATATCTAAAATTATAAAAAGAATGGAACGCAAGTTATAAATACTTTTAAGGTATTCCAGGCGGCGAGCTAACACTTAAACACGTTTACAATCAATTAACTCTACGACCTATACTGTGCAGATGTATACTATGCAGGTGTACAATCAATCAACAGTCGAAGATGCAAGAGATCGGGTTCCTTCTTAAAGTAACCTAAACCTTTAGAAAGATTTAAAAAGAGATTGAACGATAATGACAGGTACAGTGTTCACCAATCAATAATAGAAAAACCAGTTCATAGGGGAAGTTACAAGTTGGCTGGAATAATTAATTCATAAAATAGTTATAAAAAAAATCATAAATCATAAA
>ML816348.1:78802-95106 GCA_009831015.1 Picea engelmannii | reverse complement strand
GTTTTGGGAAAGTTAAATCTCAAAGAATTTACACTTCTCATTCCTCGACGTTTCCTCCCTTAAAGTCCCAACAAAATTACCTCTCTCCACCTGTGTTTTAATGTTGCATTTTTCCTTTCTTCCAACGCCTTTGTTGTTGTGCTTATCCTCCCTTTTATCTTTGCATGGGTGAGAGTCCGCATGCTTGGCGTATTTTCAGTTAAATAATTAGAAAGTTGAAATATATAAGTTATGAATAGGGCGAAAAATTTTGATTTATCATTTTGGATTCAGAGACTTTATCTCTAAATAAAAAGGGTTTTTTTTAATTCTCTTATTTTAATGCTATATTCATTATTTAGATAATTGAAATAATATTGATTTAATTCTAACGCCCTATTATAATAACATGTGTGGATGAACTTGTGTGTGGATACTATTGGCACCCAAAGGAATATTTAATGTGATTACCATTGCGCGCCATGAATAAGGTTGATGGTGATTGTGTCTAATATTGTTATATGTAAATTCAGTTGGTCTATAGTTAGAATGTTTCCTAGGCAGTGATTGTGCCAATTAATTGATCATGATAATGTAGGCGAAGTTTTGTGGATGCTTTAGAGGTGCTTTGCACCATGAATTTTTATAGGATGTACTATTGGTTATGTAAACTATTTATCTCTATGCTCCTTAAGAATAATGTGGATGGATGAATTATTTTAGTCATTAGTTTACTTGCGTCATGAAATTAACATTGATGTATGACTAGTTAAGTGGTTAGACTGCTTGTGCGAATGAGAATTATACTGTAATGCATGGTTTTTAGATATTAGACTTCTTGTGTGCAATGAAAACATGGTGAAAAGAATGATTGTTTATACCTTGGACTTCTTGCGCTATGAAAATTTGTTGATGGGTAATGACTATGTAATGGGTTCTCTGGCGCCATTGAATTAATGTTGATACCAGATGGATTGATTGATTATTTATTATGGGCCTTAATTTAATTGATAATTACTTGCACCATGATATATATAGCTAGGTGTGGATGGTCATGTGTGTAGTTTAATATTAAACCATTAATTGAGTTGACGTATGATTGTTGAAATGATGAGATCTCCTTGTGCACTGAGTTAAATTGATGATACTCTTGCACCTAAATTTTAATGTGATGTATGATTGAATTTATGGTTTAGATTTCCTTGCGCAATGAATAAACTTGATGATTACCTCTTGCGCCACTACATATCAATGAATGCATGATTGAGTGAATGAATTACCTTACACTAGGGAAGGAATATTGATTTATGTCTAATTCAATAATCAGATCACGTGCGCGCCTTGAAATAATGTGGATGTATCATTTATTTAATTTAGTAGTTGATTTATCACGCATCTTGATTTAAATAGAGTCTATTTCGCTACTAAACTACGTTGATGTATGATTTTCTAAATGAATAAATAATGTGCGCATTGTAATGAAATGGATTTATGACTAATTCAGTATGTAGATCACGTGTGCACCTTGGAATATGTGTTGATTTATGGTTGACCTCAATAATTGATTAATCACGTGCCTTGGAGTAAAGTGGATGTTTGTTTTTGCACCTTGAAATAAAATGAAGTTAATTAAGTTCTCTTGCACCATGGAATGTATGTTACGTGTGATGGTTTATTAGAATGATATTGCACCATTGATTATCATTGATGTTGTTGATTTAGCATAGTTGGCTTGGACTTGATTGTGTTAGCGGGATGTAGACACATCCTTGTTCCTTAGAAAAATCACCATCCCTGAGACCTTAAATGGTTAAAATCAATTGGAACTTGGGCTTGAGCATTGCGTATGTGTCCTAGAGGTCCTAACCTTGCAGGGTAGGTTGGGCGGGTAGTCATTTTATATTCATTATCTGATTGATTGTTGATGTAAATTGCTTCAAGATATTATGATGTCCTAATCTGCTACATTGTTTATGTATGTGTCTTATCCTTCGTTGACACGTTGAATTCATCATTAGAGATTTACATGTTGAGTAGTTGGTACTTCTTTTACTTAAGATGTTGTTGATCAGGTGTTGTTGTGATCATGTGTTGATGTTAAATTCTTAATGCAAAAACAAAAATTACCTTTTGTGCTTCTCTTTTTCTCAGGCGTAACGAAGGGTTGTTACATATGGTATTAGAGCGGGTTCAACCCTGGGAGTGTGGATAATCACGCCTTCCATTGCATTATACACTTGATTAATAACTTAGTGCTAATTAAAATTATAATTTGTCCATGCAGTAATCATGGTTAGAGGACATCATGGAGGTTCACAAAGTGGTGCTAGGGGAGGAGGTGCGACTCCTCCAGAAGCGTCCATGCCCTAGGGGTCTAACCCCCAAGGGGAAGAACAATTCTTTGGGAAGGAGCTGATTGCTATAAGGGATGTGGATGGTCGAATGAGGTCCTTCTAGGGAAATGTCAGAGGCCTTGATTAACCGTCTGGATAGAGATGAGGCCAGGGAACTTGTACCCCCTGAAGTTCCATATCGCGCCACAATCGGTATTGGTATCATTCACAGGGAACTCGAGAAGGTCAATTTTCCCAAGTTCTTGGGTGACACAAAAGACGCAACCGTCAAGGCATGGTTGGAGAACTTGGTGATGTGCTTCGCACTTCACAACTACACCTCCAACATGAAAGTTCGCATGATTCTCTTTCAACTAAAGGGGAGCACTCTTCTATGGTGGAAGACACTCCTACCACAACTGAACATGGTCGTCAAAGACATGTCATGGGAAATTATCGAGGAGAGGTTCTGGGAGAGGTAATTTTTAGAGGAATTCATTGAGCACTAGATCAATGAGTTCAACACCTTGAGAGAGGGCGGTCATACGGTGCTCGAGTACGAGGACCATTCCATGGAGCTGCTTATGTATGCTCCACATCTGAGCACAAAGAAGCTGAAGGTCAACAAGTTGATGATGGCCTTAAACGTTAAAATTCGTGCAAAAGTGAGGATCCTAATGCCTCAGACACTGCACGATGAAGTCCAGAAGGCTCTCATAGTTAAGGAAGAGATGATAAGTGAGGGTCAGGGCAGGACTCCTGTGAGACCGATGGGACAGACAACGTCTAGTGCGTAGTAGCATCAAACTCCAACAAGACTTTCTTCAAGGTATCAGGATATGTCGAGAGGATCCGCGTTCACGACACCTTGATGAATGAATCCCCAACAGGGAACTCCCCATAAGGGACCACTAAATCAACAAAAACAACCGTTAGGAAAGTTCAGCGGAATAGACCAGGTTTTTGGGATGGTGGGCCAACAGATTCTACTTCGGGGACCAGGAGTACTGGACCAAAGATTGGATGTTGGACATGTGGAGAGACACATTACCAACACGACTGTTCGGTTGAGAGGTCCAGAGAAGTTGGATCAACAGGACCCACTACAGTTGGAGATTTGGGAAAGGCCCATAGGATTCATGCAACAATGAATAACTGCCAAGTGAAGCACCAATCCATTGTGATCAATATGTCAGGCACCATCACTGACCAAACCTTTGGTTTTGGATAGAACTAGGTACTTCAGAAGAGCATGAGCAAGGATGCAAGTTATACGCATTCTTAGCGCTGAACGAAAAGGGTGTGGTGGTAGGATTAGAAAACCTTTCGGTAGTATGAGAGTTTGTGGACCCGTTCCCAGAAGAGTTACCAGTTTTTCCACCAGAATGCAAGATGGAGTTTACAATCAACTTGAAACCTAGAACCAAACCGATAGGAATAATGCCTTATCTTATATCGACACCTGAGTGACATGAATTAAAATTGCAACTGAAGGATTTGTTGAAACTAGGAATTATACGTCCAAGTGTGTCACCTTGGGGTGCACCCATTATTTTCATATGGAAGAAGGATGGGTCATGGAGACTTTGTATTGACTACCGTCAATTGAGAAAGGAAAAAATCAAGAACCAATATCCGTTTCCAAGAATAGATGATTTGTTTGACCAAATGAAGGGCACACCTGTGTTTTCAAAGATCGACTTGAGATCAGGGTATCGGTAATTATGGATCAAGGAGGAAGACATTCCTAAGACTGCATTCAAGACGAGGTTCAGGCATTACGAGTTTACCATTTTACCATTTGGACTGACAAATGCCCCAGGGGTATTCATGAGCATGATGAATGCGGTGTTCTGTGAGTACTTGGACAAGTTTGTTCAATTATTCATTGATGACATTTTGATATATTCTTGGACGATGGAAGTACATGACAAACTTTTTCGCTTGGTATTACAGTGTTTACGGGATAACAAATTATACGGGAAACTATTGAAATTCTCCTTTTACTAATCAAGGATTCATTACTTGGGGCATGTTATCTCCAACGAAGGTATCATTGTGGATCCAACGAAGGTAGATGATATTATGGAATATCCTATGCTGATGAATGTAACAGAAGTATGTAGCTTCATGGGTTTAGTTGGATATTATCGACAGTTCATCGAAGGTTTTTTGAAGATAGAAATCCAATTACAGAATTGCAGAAGAAAAACAAGAAGTTTGTATGGACCGATAAATGCGCGGAAGCATTTAGAAGGCTCAAGGATCCATTGATGGCAATGACGATACTAAAAGTCCTTGACATGGACGGGGAGTTCTTCGTATACACAGACACATACAAGGGAGGATTAGGTATATTCTTGATGCAAGATGGTTGAGTGATCATTTACATCTCAAGGAAGTTAGGAAAGCATGAGGAGAACTACGCGACACATGATTTGGAGTTATTGGCCATTGTGTATTCCCTGAGAGTGTGGAGACACTACCTGATTGGATGAAAATTTGAACTGGAAATAGACCACTGTGGTTTGCAGCATATTTTTATGCAAAGTGACTTGAACGCGTGACAAGGCGTTGGTCAAAACCGCTTAGGGATTACGATTTTGAGATTACCTACATAAAAGAAACACTGAACATAGTGGTATATGCGTTGAGTCRGAGACCACACATATTTTCGGTGATACCTTTCYAGACGAATCTTCATGAAAATATTCTAACTRTACAACGTGACGATGACTGGTATAAAGAGGTTAAGGAAAATATCGGACAAGACACCATGTTGGTACCAAAATTTGAGGGATTTACTATGGACAACGACAGATTAATGAGGTATAATAAATGGATTTATGTACCRCATAATGACGAGTTGAGAAGTTTGATATTAAACGAAACTCATAGAGCAATGTACCTAGCTCATCCAGGAGTCACGAAGATGAGGGCATACCTTAAGCCCTTATTCCTATGGAAGGAATGAAGGCGTACATAGTTAGCTACGTGGCGAGGTGTCTAGAATGTCAATGAGTGAAGGATGAACATAGATATCTGACTAGATAACTACAACCACACAACATTCCAAAATAAAAATGGGAGGCCATTTTGATGGACTTCATTATTGGATTTCCGTTGACGGCAAGGAGGCATGACTTGATTTACGTGGTAGTTGACACTCTGATGAAGAGTGCACATTTTTATTCCTATGCATACGACGTATCATGCATCATACATAGCTAGAAGTTTGTCAGTGATATTGTGATAATGCCTGGCGTGCCAACAAGAATCTTATCCAATAGAGTATCGGTGTTTAGAGGACGATTTTGGACTAGTTCCCAAGAGGCCTTGGGAACACAACTGAACTTTAGTACAACATATCACCCTGAGTTAGACGTGCAGATAGATGGAATGAACCAAATTTGGAAGATATGTTGCATATGTATGTGTTAGAACAACATAAACATTGGGAAGAGTTCTTACCACTGGTAGAGTTTTTGTACCACAACAACTATCAAGGTACCGTTAAGATGACACTGTTTGAGTTTCTTTATAGGCAACCATGTCAGACACCTTTGATATGGGATCAACTTGAGGATAGGGTCCTGGTAGAACCAGAAACGATCCCATAAATGGAAGAGGAAATGAAAGCGATAGAAGAGTTATGTCGGTGCACATCACGTTGACCGTAGCTATGAAGTTGGTGATCAAGTTTTCTTGAGGGTGAAATCGCACCAAAGTTCGATTAAGTTCAGAAAGGGTCCCTAAATCTCTCCTAGGTAGTGGGACTTTTCAGATTTGTGGAAAGGAAGGGACCTGTGGCCTATCGACTGGCCTTGCATCATTCTTGGAGGCGAATGCATGATGTTTATCTTGTATCTGTTTCATGACATTGTGTTAGTGATCCTACACATGAGATTGACACGAGTTCCTTGCGATGTTAGATGAGGGTGCACTCATGGCGGAGCCAATTTTCATTCTGGACCATCACAATCGATAGCTATAGCGTCGAACAGTCGATCAATTCAAGGTCCAGTAGGACAATTTTAGTCCACCCTCAACTACTTGGGGAGAGACGCATATGTTATGCGGCAACAATTTCCATTTTTGTTTGATAGTTAGACATTTAGATATTTTCATATACTTTATTTACTACACATATATACTGTTAAACTTCGGGACGAAGTTTAAAACAAGAGGGGGTGTCTGTAACATCCCGCTCTTGCGTGCACATGATTTGAATTATTTGTTGAGGACACTTGCATGCAAGTGATCCGGTATAGTATATGGTTGTTTGTTTCGCTTATGGATTTTGATGATGATGTTGTTGGATTATGATGTTATGATATTTGATATCTATGTATAGACAAGTGCTATTGACAGGTTTCTTGTGAGTGTGCAAGACACTTGATAGATTGAGGATGTTGATGGTATCAATGGACCTCCTTGGACTCCGGATCGAGTCAGGGAGTGGACTGTATATGGTTTGGGTATTTCTATTTATGCATATGTGACATATGATCGGATATATTATGATGTTGTTTATGGATCGTTGACAATGTTTCATTGATGGGTGTAGGTTGTCGATTGCTTGCTAATCAAACTCACATAATGAGTAAAGGGGTCATGTACATCAAGCAGATATTGAGGGAGGGGTGTGGCAGCAACCCTGACACAACCTACTAGCACTTTCGTCGTGGCTCAAATTGTAGGTTAACGATTACCTAGTTCGAGAGATCCACAATGCCATGAGAGTAGACTGAGACAGTGGCTCACAAAGATTCTAAGGAGCGCGCAATAAGGCAGGGTCCTTATTCCTTAGAGGCCCTTAGTTTCTCACAAGATCGCTTGATGGAGTATTGACTCTAAGGGTTGGACAACTACCAAAACTAGTTAAAGGCGAGTGGCACCCTTGGAGCACGTAGTGCGTCTTGAAGGGCACGTCACATAAATAAAAATTGAATAAAGGCGAGTGGCACCCTTGGAGCACGCAATGCGTCTTTAAGGGCACATCATGATTTCAATAAAGATGATTCAATGAACCTAAGTGCCTAGAAAACAATTTTTGTTTTGACATTGTCGGACTTAAAATAATCATTAAATCAATAATTTTATTAATTATAAAATCTCCTTAAAAATTCTAAGCCTAGTTTAAAAAATTTGAGCCTAAGTCTAAAGTGGGTAAGAAGACAAAAAAATTAAATTATAAATTTAATAAATGGTGGGGGATGAAGTTAGGAATTGAAAGAGTAAAAATTTATATCTAAAGATTTGATTATATAAATGTGTGCAAAAAAATACCAATTTGAAAACTAAGATAAGAAAGGAAATAAATGTAAAAGAATGTGGAAGCATAGAAAGGTATCTAGTCTAGTCTAATTAAAGAACTTTCCTAAACTAAACACAACTAAGTTTTTGAAAGGTGGCAGTCATTAAAAGGGAAATAGAGGGAATACAGGGACAACTAGGAGTAATTGTACGAGCGCTTTTAGGATGGGTGAGGGAAATTGACATTTAATTAAATTAAAAAGTGATTTTTTGGTGCAACTAAGGGAACGAGTGACAAGTGTACAGGGGAGAGTAATTCCTAATTAATTTAAAAAAAAGTGAATTAAATGTGCAAATGGAAGGTGGTCACTAAGAAAAATTCTATAAAAGAAATGGTTGCGAGGAGGAATGGGGAGATGACTGGTATGATTAAATTTATGCTGCCGGAATTTCTTTGAGTAATTTTACTTGTGACAGTTGGGATACCAAGCTTGAGATGGAGAGTGGTAGCTCGACCTTGCAGGGTGAGCTAGGAGCTAGATATTTTTGGTTGTGCTTGTGCATGGCCCATTTTCGGCTTGGGGGGCTAAGGGGGAAGAAGAGTACCCTAGTGTTGGCTGGGAGGTACTGGTGAGATATCAATGGTTAGAAAGCAGGAGAAAGGAAGGGAATTCTAGTTGTGAGGAACATCGTCCAGTCTATCAATGCTAGTCACGATATTCTTCCTGAGTTTTGTAATTATAGTAGAAATTAAATTGTGCACATGGTTTAGGAATTTCTCTATAAATAGTATTGTTCTTCTGATGTCGAAATTGGAAGATTCCTCAACAGTTGTGTATTGGAACTTCTATTCGTTGTATGGCCTTTATCAATGTATTTTCGATTTTATTGTTCGTTGTTATCATTTTTTCCATTAAAAGTGTGAAATTGTTAATTGTTGCTAGTAGTTTGCACCCAAAATTTGAATTTTTCGTGGTCATTGCCATTGGATATTAAAGGGCCAGCTTCCTTCTTCAACAAAGGTAGACCATAAAAAGAGTTTTTCCACACAAAATTTCACATTATCATATTAAGTCAAATCGTATCTCACTTAAGCCCTTGCGTGTCATCCCACCCGGTAATCCGAATATAGTACGACCTAGGGATATTCAGACCTGTGAACAACAACTTCGTGTCAAGTTGATTCGAGATGGTATTAGAGAGATATGTCATAGGATATACCATCAAAATTTTATAGACACGCCAACACAGTTCCACCTTTGTAGTTCTGTTCCTTTATTCGCATCATAAACCATCGCATTACAAACCTATCTCAGGAATAACAATGTATATTTGATGAGAGAACGCCTCTAAAAAAAGAATAGTATGCACCCAAGGAAACGAAAAAGAGAATTTAGGATCCAATGTTACAATCTGTCGAGCAGAGACAAAATATGAAAAAGATATGATTATAAAAGGCAAAGTAATATTCTACAGTTCTCAGTGACAAGTGCGTTGTCCTAGCAGAATTGACGAATTATTCCTACTTTGGTTCCATTCGGACTGTAATATTGCTCGGATTCATGCAAGAGACATGAGGCGTTTAGTGAAGTACTCCCCTTGAATTATGAGCCTTCCCCTCTGCATTATGCCTCCTTTCTCAATGATTCGACCCATCCTTACCCAACAATATTTACCACCATTTACCCTTTGACATACTATCTTAAACACAGTTTTTTTTTAGCTTGTCCTTCTCTGTAGATGTACAACGATTTTATATTTTCAATATATGTGTTGGGCCTGTGTTGTTGTGATTTTGGATGGGTAATATGACCCCCGTTGTTTACTTGCATCAATTCCATTGTGTGATTAAATTCGCCCAACATTTCAGATCTACCCTTAGCAAGGAATTACTGTGACCTTTGCGTTTTCATGCTATTCCTTCCATTTAGATTTCCCAATTCCCTTGTTGCTTGTTCTCAACGATTTTGGAGGCATGCACCCAACCCCATGCTCAACCTCATGCTTGGAGAAATCACTTTTTCCTTCCCTGCATTTTGGGAAAGTTAAAACTCAACGAATTTACACTTCTCATTCCTCGGTGTTTTCTCCCTTAAAGTACAAACATAATTACCTCTCTCCACCTACATTTTAATGCTGTGTTTTTCCATTCTTCTAGCACCTTTGTTGTTGTGTTTATCCTCCCTTTATCTCCGCGTGGGCGGGAGTCCACCCGCTAGACGTAGTTTCAGTTAAATAATTAGAAAGTTGAAATATATAAGTTATGAATAGGGCGAAAAATTTCGATTTATCATTTTAGATTCAGAGTCTTTATCTCTAAATAATTTATTTATTTATTTATTTCTCTTCTTTTAATGCTATATTCATTATTTAGATAATTGAAGTAGTATTGATTTTAATCCAACGCCCTATTATAATAACGTATGTGGATGAACTTGTGTGTGGATACTATTGGCGCCCAAAGGAATATTTAATGTGATTACCATTGCATGCCATGAATAAGGTTGATGGTGATTGCATCTAATATTGTTATATGTAAATTCAGTTGGTCTATAGTTAGAATGTTTCGTAGGCGGTGATTGTGACAATTAATTGATAGTGATAAGTTAGACGGAGTTGTGTGGTGTTTCAGAGGTGCTTTGCTCCATGAATTTTTATATGATGTACTATTGGTTATGTAAACTATTTGTCTCTATGTGCCTTAAGAATAATGTGAATGGATGAATTATTTTAGTAATTAGTTTACTTGCGTCATGAAATTAACATTGATGTATGACTAGTTAAGTGGTTAGACTGCTTGCGCGGATGAGAATTATATTGTAATGCATGGTTGTTAGATATTAGACTTCTTGCGTGCACCAAAAACATGGTGAAAAGAATGATTATTTAGACCTTGGACTTCTTGCGCTATGAAAATTTGTTGATGGGTAATGACTAAGTAATGGGTTCTTTGGTGCCATTGAATTAATGTTTATACCAGATGGATTGATTTATTATTTCTTATGCACCTTAATTTAATTGATAATTACTTGCACCATGATATATATAGCTAGGTGTGGATGGTCATGTGTGTTGTTTACTCTTACGCCATTAATTGAGTTGACATATGATCGTTGAAATGATGAGATCTCCTTGTGCACTTAGTTAAATTGATGATACTCTTGCACCTAAATTTTAATGTGATGTACGATTGAATTTATGGTTCAGATTTCCTTGCGCAATGAATAAAATTGATGATTACCTCTTACGCCACTACATATTAATGAATGCATGATTGAGCAAATGAATTCCCTTACGCCAGGGAAGGAATGTTGATTTATGTCTAATTCAGTAACCGGATCATGCACGCGCCTTGAAATAATGTGGATGTATCATTTATTTAATTTAGTAGTTGATTTATCACGCGTCTTGATTTAAATAGAGTCTATTTCGCTACTAAAGTATGTTGATGTATGATTTCCTAAATGAATAAATAATGCGCACATTGTAATGAAATTGATTTATGACTAATTTAGTATGTAGATCACGTGCACACCTTGGAATATGTGTTGATTTATGGTTGACTTCAATAATTGATTAATCATGCGCCTTGGAGTAAAGTGGATTTTTGTTTCTGCGCCTTGAAATAAAATGAAGTTAATTAAGTTCTCTTGCGCCATGGAATGTATGTTACGTGTGATGGTTTATTAGAATGATATTGCAACATTGATTATTGTTGATGTTGTTGATTTAACATAGTTGGCTTGGACTTGATTGTGTTAGTGGGATGTAGACACCTCCTTGTTCCTTAGAACAATCGCCATACCTGAGACCTTAAAGGTTAAAATTAATTGGAACCTGGGCTTAAGCATTTCCTATGTGTCTTGGAGGTCTTAACCTTGCAGGGTAGGTTGGGCAGGTAGTCATTTTATATTCATTATCTGATTGGTTGTTGATGTAAATTGCTTCAAGATATTATGATGTCCTAATCGACTACGCCATTTATGTTTATGTGTCACATCCTTCGTTGACACATTGAATGCGTCGTTAGTGATTTACATGTTGAGTAGCTGGTACTTGTTTTACTTAATATGTTCAAGCATTGTTGTGATCATGTGTTAATGTTAAATTCTTAATGCAAAAAAAAAAAAACCTTTTGTGCTTCGCTTTTTCTTAGGTGTAACATAGTGCTGTTACATATGGTATTAGAGCAGGTTCAACCCTACGAGTGTGGATCATCACGCCTTCCACTGCATTATACACTTGATTAATAACTTAGCGCTAATTAAAATTTTAATCTATCCATGCGGTAATCATGGTTCAAGGACATCGTGGAGGTTCACAACGTAGAGCTAGGGGAGGAGGTGCGACACCTCCAGAAGCACCCACTCTCTAGGGGTCTAACCCCCAAGGGGAAGAACAAGTCTTTGGGAAAGAGCTGATTGATGTAAGGGATGTGGATGGTCGAACAAGGTCCTTCCAGGGAAATGTCATAGGCCTTGATTAACCGTCTGGATAAAGATAAGGCCAGGGCGCCTGTACCACCTGAGGGTCCACAACTCGCCCCAATCGGTATTGGTAGAATTCACAGGGAACTCATGAAGGTCAAGTTTCCCAAGTTCTTGGGTGACACAGATGACGCAGATGATGAGGCATGGTTGGAGAACTTGGCGATGTTCTTTTCACTTCACAACTACACCTCCAACATGAAAGTCTGCATCGCGCTCTTTCAGCTGAAGGGAGTGCTCTTCTATGGTGGAAGACACTCTTGCCACAATTGAACATGGACGTCGAATACGTGTCATGGGAACTTATTGAGGAGTGGTTTTGAGAGAGGTAATTATCAGAGGAATTCATTGAGAACCAACTCAATGAGTTCAACACGTTGTGACAGGGTGGTCATACGGTGCCCGAGTACGAGGCTTGTTCCATGGAGCTGCTTAGGTATGCTCCACATCTGAGCACTAAGAAGCTGAAGGTCAACAAGTTGGTGATGGCCTAAAACATCAACATTCGTGCAAAAGTGAGGATCCTAATGCCTCAGATGTTGCACGATACATTCCATAAGGCACTCATAACTGAGGAAGATATGATCAACGAGGGTTAGGGAAAGACTCCTATGAGACCGATAGGAAAAGCGACGTCTGGTGCATAGTAGAATCAGACTCCAGGTAGAATTTCTTCAAGGTATCGAGATACATCGAGAGGATTCACGTTCATGACACCTCAATGACCAGTTCCCTAGCAGGGAACTGCCCATAAGGGACCACTACATCAAAAAAAAGAATCGTTAGGCATGTTCAGTGAAATAGACCAGGGTTTTGGGCTAGTGGGCCAACAAATTCTACTTCAGCGACCAAGAGTACTCGACCAAAGACCAGATTTTGGACATGTGGAGAGCCACATTACCAGGATGACTGTCCAGTTGAGAGGGATAGAGTAGCTAGATCAACAAGACCCACTATAGTTGGAGATTTGGGCAAGGCCCATAGGATTCACACAACAGTGAATAACCGCTAGGCCAAGCACCAATCCATTGTGCTCGAGATGTCAGGCATCATCGTCGACCAAACCTTTGGTTTTGGATAGAACTAGGTACTTCAGAAGATCATGCGCAAGGATGAAAGTTATATGCATTCTTAGTGCTGGACGACAAGGGTGTGGTGGTAGGATTAGAAAAAATTCTGGTAGTATGAGAGTTTGTGGACATGTTCCTAGAAGATTTACTAGTTTTTCCACTTGAATGCAAGATGGATTTTATGATCGGATTGAAACCTAAAACTGAACCGATAGCAAGAACACCTTATCTTATCTCGACACCTGATTTATAGGAATTGAAATTGTAACTGAAGGATTTGTTGGACCTAGGACTTATACGTCCAAGTGTGTCACCTTGGGGTGCACCCATTATTTTCATATTGAAGAATGATGGGCCGTGGAGACTTTGTATTGACTACCATCAATTGAGCAAGGAAACAATCAAGAACCAATATTCGTTTCCAAGAATAGATGATTTGTTTGACCAAATGAAGGGTGTGCCTATGTTTTCAAAGATTGACTTGAGATCAGGGTATCACCAATTATGGATTAAGGAGGAAAACATTCCTAAGACTACATTCAAGACGAGGTTTGGGTGTTACAAGTTTACCATTTTTCCATTTGGACTGACAAACACCCCAGGGGTATTCTTGAGCATGATGAATGGGGTGTTTCGCGAGTACCTGGAAAAGTTTGTTCAAGTATTCATTGATGACATTTTGATATACTCTCAGATGATGGAAGAACATGACGAACTTTCTGGCTTGGTATTACAGTGTTTACGAGAGAACAAATTATACGGGAAACTATCGAAACGCTCCTTTTATCAATCGAGGATTCATTACTTAGGGCATGTTGTCTCCGATGAAGGTATCGTTGTGGATCCAACGAAGGTAGAGGTTATTATGGAATAGCCTGCGCTGACGAATGTACCAGAAGTACATAGCTTCATGGGTTTAGTTGGATACTATCGACAGTTCGTCAAAGGTTTTTCGAAGATAGCAATCTGATTACAGAAATGTAGAAGAAAAAAAAGAATTTTGTATGGACCTATACATGCACAAAAACATTTAGAAGGCTCAAGGATCTGTTGATGATAGTGTCGATATTAAAAGTCCATGACATGGACGAGGACTTCTTGGTATGCACAGATGCATCCAAGGAAGGATTAGGTGGAGTCTTGATGCAAGATGTTCGAGTGATCGCTTACATATCAAGGAAGTTAAGAAAGCATGAGGAGAACTACGCGATGCACAATTTGGAGTTATTGGCCATTGCGTATGCCCTGAGAGTGTGGAGACACTACCCGATTGGACGAAAATTCGAACTAGAAACAGACCACTGTGGTTTGCAACACATTTTTATGAAAAGTGATTTGAACGCGCGACAAGGCATTGGTCAAAACCGCTTAGGGTATACAATTGTTAGATTACCTACATAAAAGGAACAATGAACAGAGTGGCAAATGCGTTGAGTCGGAGACCACACATATTTTCGGTGATACCTCTCCAAACGAATCTTCGTGAAAAGATTCTAACTCTACAATGTGATGATGACTGGTATAAATAGGAAAATATTGGACAAGACACCATGTTGGTACCAAAATTTGAGGGATTTACTGTGGACAATGTCAAATTAATGAGGTATAATAACCGGATTTAATTACTGCGTAATGATGAGTTGAGAAGTTTGATCTTAAACGAAGCTCATAGAGAAGTGTACATGGCTCATCTAGGATTCATGAAGATGAGGGCAGACCTTAAGCCCTTATTCCTCAAGAAGGAATGAAGGCGAACATAGTTAGCTACGTGGCGAGGTGTCTAGAATGTTAGTGAGTGAAGGCTAAACATAGATATCCAACTAGATTACTACAACCACATGCCATTCCAAAATTGAAATGGGAGGCCATTTTGATGGACTTCATTATTGGATTTCTGCTGACGAAAAGGAACACTTTGAAAAAGAGAGCCCATTTTATTCATGTGCGTACGACATATCAGGCATCATACATAGATATAATTTTGTCAGCGAGATTGTGAGAATGCCTAGAGTGCCAACAAGAATCTTATCGAATAGAGTATCGGTGTTTACAAGATGATTTTGGACTAGTTCCCAAGAGGTCTTAGGAACACAACTGAACTTTAATACAACATATCACCCTTAGACAGACGAGTAGACAGATAGAACGAACCAAATTTGGAAGATATGTTGCATATGTATGTGTTAGACCAACAAAAATGTTGGGAATAGTTCTTACCACTGGTAGAGTTTGTGTACCACAACAACTATCAAGGTACTGTTAAGATGGCACTGTTTGAGTTTCTTTACGGGTGACCATGTCAGACACCTTTGAGTTGGGATCGACTTGAGGATATGGTCCTGGTAGGACTAGAAGCGATCCTAAAAAACGAAGAGGAAATGAAAACAATAGGACAAAGGATTAAAAAAGCGCAAAATCGATAGAAGAGTTATGACAATGCACATCACATTGACCGTAGTTATGAAGTTGGTGATCAAGTTTTCTTGAGGATGAAATCACACCAGAGTTCGATTAAGTTCGGAAAGGGTGCTAAACTATCTCCTAGGTAGTGGGACCTTTCAGAGTTGTGGAAAGGAAGGGACCCGTGGCCTGTCGACTGGCCTTACCTCATTCTTGGAGGTGAATGAACGATGTTTATCTTATATGTGTTTCACGACATTGTGTTAGTGATCATACACATGAGATTGACATGAGTTCCTTGTGATGTCGGACGAGGGTGCACTCATGGCAGAGCCAATCCACATTCTGGACCATCGCATTCAACAACTATAGTGTTGAATAGTCGATCAGGGCAAGGTCCAGTATTACAATTTTATTCCACCCTCAACTACTTGGGGGGAGACGCATATGTTATGCGCCAACAATTTCCATTTTTGTTTGATAGTTAGACATTTATATTTTGTCAGATACTTTATTTACTGCACATATATACTGTGAAACTTCTAGACAAAGTTTAAAACAAGATGGGGTGTATGTAACATCCCGCTCTTGCGCGCACATGATTTGACTTATTCTTTGAGGACACTTGCGTGCAAGTGATCTGGTTTAGTATATGGTTGCTTGTTTCACTTATGGATTCCGATGATGATGTTGTTGGATTATGATGTTATGTTATTTGATATTTATGTATAGATTTGTGCTATTGACAGGTTTCTTATGAGTGTGCAAGAAACTTGACA
>ML816348.1:59803-78460 GCA_009831015.1 Picea engelmannii | reverse complement strand
TGACATTGTCAGACTTAAAATATTTATTAAATGAGTAATTTTATTAATTATAAAATCTCCTTAAAAATTATAAGCCTAATTTAAAAATTTTGAGCCTAAGTCTAAAGTGGGTAAGAAGACAAAAAAAAATTAAATTATAAATTTAATAAATGGTGGGGGATGAAGAAAAATCAAGTTAGGAATTGAAAGAGTAAAAATTTATATCTAAAGATTTAATTATATAAATGTGTGCAAAAGAAGACCAATTTGGAAACTAAGATAAGAAAGGAAATAAATGTAAAAGAATGTGGAAGCATAGAAAGGTATCTAATCTAGTCTAATTAAATAACTTTCCTAAACTAAACACAACTAAGTTTTAGAAAGGTGTCAGTCAATAAAAGAGAAATAGAGGGAATAAAGGGACAACTAGGAGTAATTTTAGGATCGTTTTTAGGATGGGTGAGGGAAATTGACATTTAATTAAATTAAAAAGTGAATTTTTGGTGCAACTAAGGGAATGAGTGACAAGTGTACGAGGGAGAGTAATTCCTAATTAATTAAAAAAAAACGAATTAAAGGTGCAAATGACAAGTGGTCACTAAGAAAAATTCTATAAAAGAAATGGTTGCGAGCAGGAATGGGGGGATGACTGGTATGAGTAAATTTATGCTACCAGAATTTCTTTGACTGATTTTATTTGTGACAGTTGGGATACCTAGATCGATATGGAGAGTGGTAGCTTGACCTTGTGGGGCGAGCTGGGAGCTATATATTTTTGGTTGTGCGTGTGCGTGGTCCCTTTGTGGTTTGGGGGTCTAAGGGGGAAGACGAGTACTCTTAGCGTTGGCTGGGAGGTACCAGTGAGGTCTCAATGGTTAGCAAGCGATAGAAAGGAAGGGAATGCCAGTTGCTAGGAACATCGTCCAGTCCATCAATGTCGATCACTGTATTCTTCCTGAGTTTTGTAATTATAGTAGAAGTTAGAGTTTGCACATGGTTTAGGAATTTCTCCGTAAATAGTATTGTTCTTCTGATGTCGAAATTGTAAGATTCCTCAACGATTGTGTATTGGAACTTTTATTCGTTGTATGGCCTTTATCAATGTATTTCCGATTTTATTGTTTGATGTTATCATTTTTTCCATTAAATGTGTGAAACTTTTAATCGTTGCTAGTAGTTTGCACCCAAAATTCAAAATTTTCGTGGCCACTGCTATTGGATATTAAAGGGCAAGCTTCCTTCTTCAAAAAAGGTAGACCAGAACAAGAGTTTTTACCCACAACTTTTCACATTATTATATTAATTCAAATTGAATCTCACTTGAGCCCTTGCGTGTCATCCTACCCAGTAATCCGAATATAGTATGACCTAGGAATATTTAGACCTGTTTACAACAACTTCGTGTCAAGTTGATTCAAGATGGTATCGGAGAGATATGTCACATGATCTACCATCGAAATTTTATAGACATGCCAACACAGTTCCACCTTTGTAGTTTTGTTCCTTTATTCACATCATAAACCATTGCATTACAAACCTATCTTAGGAATAACAATGCATATCTCATGAGAGAATGCCTCTGCAAAATTAATAGTATGCACCCAAGGAAACAAAAAAGAGAATTTAGGAGCCAATGTTACAATCTTCCGAGCAGAGACAAAATATGAAAAATATATGATTATAAAAGGGCAAAGTAATATTCTACAGTTCTCAGTGACAAGTGTGTTTTCCTAGCAGAATTGACAAATTCTTCCTACTCTGATTCCATGCGGACTGTAATCCTTCTCGGATTCATGCAAGCCACATGAGGCATTTAGTGAAGTACTCCCCTTGAATGATGAGCCTTCCCCTCTGCATTATGCCTCCTTGCTCAATTATTCTACCCATCCTTACCCAACAATCTTTACCACCATTTACCCATCAACTTACTGTCTTAAACACAACATTTTTTTTTAGCTTGTCCTTCTATGCAGATGTACAATGATTTTACCTTTTCAATATTTGTGTTGGGCCTGCGTTGCTGTGATTTTGGATGGCTAATATGACCCCTGGTGTTTTCTTGCATCAATTCCATTATGTTATTAAATTCGCCCAACATTTTAGATCTACCCTTAGCAAGGAATTACTGTGACCTCTGCGTTTTCGTGCTAAGCCTTCCATTTAGATTTACCAATTCCCTTGTTGCTTGTTCTCTACAATTTTGGAGGCATGTGCCCAACACCGTGCTCAACCTCATGCTTGGATAAATCACTTTTTCCTTCCCTGTGTTCTGGGAAAGTTAAATCTCAACGAATTTACACTTCTCATTCCTCGGTGTTTTCTCCGTTAAAGTCCCAACGAAATTACCTCTCTCCACCTGCGTTTTAATGCTGCATTTTTCCATTCTTCCAGTGCCTTTGCTGCTACGTTTATCCTCCCTTTTATCTCTGCATGGGAGGGTGTCCACCCTCTCGACGTAGTTTCAGTTAAATAATTAAAAAGTTGAAATATATAAATTATGAATAGGGAGAAAAATTTTGATTTATCATTTTAGATTCAGAGTCTTTATCTCTAAATAAAAACAGTTTTTTTAATGCTCTTCTTTTAATGCTATATTCATTATTTAGATAATTGAAATAGTATTGACTTTAATCCAACACCCTAATATAATAGAATGTGTGGATGAACTTGTGTGTGGATATTATTGGTGCCCAAAGGAATATAAAGTTGATTTGGTGATTGCGTCTAATATTATTATATGTAAATTCAGTTGGCCTATAGTTAGAATGTTTCCTAGGCGGTGATTGCAACAATTAATTGATCGTGATAATGTAAACAAAGTTTTGTGGATTCTTTAGAGGTGTTTTGCACCATGATTTTTTATATGATGTACTATTGGTTATGTAAATTGTTTGTCTCTATGCTCCTTAAGAATAATGTGGATGGATGAATTATTTTAGTCATTAGTTTACTTTCATCATGAAATTAACATTAATGTATGAATAGTTAAGTGGTTAGACTGCTTGCTTGAATGAGAATTATACTGTAATGTATGGTTGTTAGATATTAGACTTCTTGTGCACAAAGAAAATATGGTGAAAAGAACGATTGTTTAGACCTTGGACTTCTTGCGCTATGAAAATTTGTTGATGGGTAATGACTAAGTAATGGGTTCTTTGGTGCCATTGAATTAATGTTGATACCGGATGGATTGATTGATTATTTCGTCTGCACCTTAATTTAATTGATAATTACTTGCGCCATGATATATATAGCTAGGTGTGGATGGTCATGTGTGTAGTTTACTCTTACACCATTGATTTAGTTGATGTATGATCGTTGAAATGATGAGATCTCCTTGCGCACTGAGTTAAATTGATGATACTCTTGCACCTAAATTTGAATGTGATGTATGATTGAATTTATGGTTTAGATTTCCTTGCGAAATGAATAAAATTGATGATTACCTCTTGCGCCACTACATATTAATGAATGCATGATTGAGCGAATGAATTTCCTTACGCCAGGGAAGGAATGTTGATTTATGTCTAATTTAGTAATCAGATCATGCACACGCCTTGAAATAATGTGGATGTATCGTTTATTTAATTTAGTAGTTGATTAATTGCTCGTCTTGATTTAAATAGAGTCTATTTCGCTACTAAACTATGTTGATGTATGATTTCCTAAATAAATAAATAATGCGTGCATTGTAATGAAATTGATTTATGACTAATTCAATATGTAGATCACGCCCCCATCTTGGAATATGTGTTGATTTATTGTTGACCTCAGTAATTGATTAATCACGCGCCCTGGAGTAAAGTGGATGTTTGTTTTTGCGCCTTGAAATAAAATGAAGTTGATTGCATTGCACTTTAGTAATTAAGTTCTCTTGTGCCATGGAATGTATGTTACATGTGATGGTTGATTAGAATGATATTGCGCCATTGATTATCGTTTATGTTGTTGATTTAACATAGTTGGCTTGGACTTGATTGTGTTAGCGGGATGTAGACACCTCCTTGTTCCTCAAAAGAGTCACCAGCCATAAGACCTTAAATGGTTAAAATCAATTGGAACCTAGGCTTGAGGGTTGCTTATGTGTCCTGGAGGTCCTAACCTTACAGGGTAGGTTGGGCAGATAGTCATTTTATTTTTATTATCTGATTGATTGTTGATGTAAATTACTTCAAGATATTATGATGTGCTAATCTGTTGCACTATTTATGTTTATGTGTCGCATCCTTCGTTGACGCGTTGAATGCGACGTTAGTGATTTACATGTTGAGTAGTTGGTACTGCATTTACTGAAGATGTTGTTGATCAGGTGTTGTTGTGATCATGTGTTGATGTTAAATTCTTAATGCAAAAAAAAATTATTTTTACCTTAAGTGATTCACTTTTTATTAGGCATAACGAGGGGCTGTTATATGCCTTCATTCTATATTTTTGGGCTACCTAGAACGAGTTGGATGCATTGGAGAGGCAACAAGTGACTCCCTATTCATGGTTAAGGTACAACCCCCTAGTAATTTAAGAGTTGACATAGATGTGCCATGTCCATTTTAATGTTTTGGACCTAAACAATAATTTACATATTTATCTATTAGCATAGCTTAGCAAGAAAACTCACAATAGTCCATGCTTTATTAAAAAACAAAATCACTTTATTTTCTCCAAATGAGAACAAGAACTTTGATTGTAATAAGTATTCATGTTGAGAGATATTCAATATTCAAAGGAAGATGATCATATTATAAGGGTGGTTTTGCAAGTAATGGAGACAAGGAAGATCTATCTATAAAACTTGGTGACACATTCCCAATTAGACTTAACATAATAACAATACCAAAAAATACACTTTGGAATTTCAAATCTACCATATATATGGAATTTATTGTTTAAATAATACTTATTTAAATTAATTTTTTTCCTTGATCCCAACCAATGAACTCTCTAAAAATCAAACCTCTTAATTTAGGCGAATATACAGACGTTAAAATAGAATTTTAATTATTATTAAGATATTTCTTTTAATTATATTAATATTTCTATGCAAATAACATATTTACAATATTTTATATATGTATAAAGTATCTCTATTTTATTTCTCTATATAGCATATTTAGGTGTACATATCAAATATGAGAGATTTTTATTTATATCTATATTTATATTTTGCTAATATATAACATTATTATTATTATTTGCTATAAGTATTATATTTTTTTTTGTGAAGTGGACATGTGATATAAGTGTTACCCACATGATAACATTTTCATCATATTGATCTATAAATGCACCTTCCAACTCTTGGTGCAATAAGCCTACAAACCACTCTTCCATAATCAAAGGAACAATAGAAAAACTTGCAAGGATATTAAGAAAGAGAAAAATAAAGGTCATTTTTGCTCCTCCAATCTCCATGATCCATCTTAACTCTGGATCTATCATGAGTCAAGAGGGATCAAGTCCCTCGAGGTGAAAACCTTTCACCAATATTTTGACCCTAAAATATATGGTTGATCTCAAACAAAATAGGGGGACTACTTTATCATGTGTTTGTGCGGGAGAATATATGTTAGTTAAATTGGTCATCCTTTTGAAACTAGGATAAAGGAGCATTGCGTAGATATCATTCACAACCATGTCAAAAGGTTGGCACTCACAAGAACTTGGATAAAACAATGCACCCTGTTTGTATGTAGGATGCAAAAATGATGGCTAGCATTGATCATTTCACCAAGCATCGTATAAGATAACTTATGGAAATTGGAAAACTTGAAAACACCTTGAATAGGGATGAGAGTTGGAAACTCAACAAAACTTGGAAACCTATCATTCAAAAGTTAAAAATGAACTTAATTGTTCATTTCATTACGTAAATTGGTGTAATAGGGTTTATTCTCCTACTTTCCAATTTGACATTATATATATATATATATATATATTTGGTTGGCCTATTCTATATCACCCTCCATCACCATCTCATTTCGGGTGGTTAGTGGTCCATGGGGATGGGCTTATCCTGAAAAGTATGCAATGGTTAGCGATCTGTGAGGATGGGCGTTTCCTGAAAATCCAGCATTGTTGGATATAGAAAAATTTGATTGCAAGTTCTAATTTGTCCTAAAAACTACAACCATATAACACACACAACAGTAATCATAATTAAGTTGTTTAAACAAAATAAGCTTAGCATCATGTGGGGGGCCATGATTTTCCTCGGGCATTGGGCCCAATACTTTCTTAGTATGGATGATCGTCACCAAAAATTTTAGGGGCTAAATTTTTCCCATGGGATCATTTTCCATATTTTTTTTTTTTCCAAAAAATGATTTTCCAATTTACATTTTATTCACCCAAATTTTACAACATAAAACTATTTTACTCTAAAAATTACCCAATTTTTCCAAAAACTATATAAAATCCTTAAAAATTCTAATATTCTTACAAAAATACCACCAAACATTTTATGGTTGGAATTTTAAGAATAAGTATGATTCACCAAGATTTCTACCCTTTAATATAGGTATGGATCCTTAAAAATTTCCCTCGTGTCTATCCATCATTATCCTACACAAGCTTATGGTACTTCTTTACTTTTGAAATTGTAAGAGTCAATGCTAGAAACTTATAATTCTGGTGCACTTAAGGGGGAGACCAACTGCGTAAACAATACCTTCTCTCACACACAACTTAACCAACCTTTTGGTGGGGCCTTCATTCTGTATTTTGGGACTACCTAGAATGCGGTGGATGCATTGGAGAGGCAACACGTGACTCCCTATTCATGGTGTAACGTACAACCCCCTAGTAATTTAAGAGTTGACATAGATGTGCCACGTCCATTTTAATGTTTTGGACCTAAACACTAATCTACATATGTATCTATTAGCATAGCTTAGCAAGAAAACTCATATTAGTCCAAGTTTTATCAAAAAAACAAAATCACTTTGTTTTCTCCAAATGAGAACAAGCACTTTGATTGTCATAAGTATTCATGTTGAGCAATATTCAATATTCAAAGGAAGATGATCATATTAAAATGGTGGTTTTACAAGTAATGGAGACAAGGAATATCTATCTATAAAACTTGGTGACCCATTCCCAATTAGACTTAACATAATTACAATACCAAAATATATACTTTGGAATTTCAAATCTAACATAGATATGAAATTTATTGTTTAAAGAATACTTATTTAAATTAATTTGGTTCCTTGATCCCAACCACTGAACTCTCTAAAACTCAAACCTCTAAATTTATGCAAATGTAGAGACGTTAAAATAGAATTTTAATTATTATTAAGATATTTTTATTTAATTATATTAATATTTTTATGAAAATAACATATTTTCGATATTTTATGTATGTATAAAGTGTCTCTATTTTATTTCTCTATATAGCAGCTTTAGGTGTACATATCAAATATGAGATAGATTTTTACTTATATCTGTATTTATATTTTGATAATATATAACATTACTATTATTATTTGCTATAAGTATTATATTTCTTTTGTGAAGTTGACATATGATATAAGTGTTACCCACATGATAACATTTTTATCATATTGAGCTATAATTGCACCTTCCTACTCTTGATGCAATAAGCCTATAAACCACTCTTCCATCATCAAAGGAACAATAGAAAAACTTGCAAGGATATTAAGAAAGAGAAAAATAAAGGTAATTTTTGCTCCTCCCATCTCCATGATCCATCTTAACTATGGATCTATCATGAGCCAAGAGGGATCAAGTCCCTCGAGGTGCAAACCTTTCATCAAGATTTTCACCCTAAAATATATGATTGATCTCAAACAAAAAAGGGGGACTACTTTATCATGTGTTTGTGTGGGAGAATATATGTTAATTAAACTGGTTATCCTTTTGAAACTAGGATAAAGGAGCATTGTGTAGATATCACTCACAACCATGTCAAAAGGTTGGCACTCACAAGAACTTGGAACTTGCAAGAACTTGGCTAAAACAATAATCTACATATGTATCTATGAGCATAACTTAGCAAGAAAACTCATATTAGTCCATGCTTTATTAAAAAACAAAATTACTTTGTTTTCTCCAAATGAGAACAAGAACTTTGATTGTAATAAGTATTCATGTTGAGTAATATTCAATATTCAAAGGAAGATGATCATATTATAAGGGTGGTTTTACAAGTAATGGAGACAAGGAAGATTCATCTATAAAACTTGGTGACCCATTCCCAATTAGACTTAACATAATCACAATACCAAAATATATACTTTGGAATTTCAAATCATAGATATGGAATTTATTGTTTAAAGAATACTTGTTTAAATTAATTTGTTTCCTTGATTTCAACCTCTAAACTCTCTTAAACTCAAACCTCTAAATTTATGAAATATAGAGACGTTAAAATAGAATTTTAATTATTATTAAGATATTTGTATTTAATTATATAAATATTTCTATGCAAATAACATATTTACAATATTTTATAGATGTATAAAGTATTTCTATTTTATTTCTCTATATAGTAGCTTTAAGTTTACATATCAAATATGAGAGATATTTTTACTTATATATGTATTTATATTTTGCTAATATATAACATTACTATTATTATTTTCTACAAGTAGTATATTTTTTTTGTGAAGTGGACATATGATATAAGTGTTACCCACATGATGGCATTTTTATCATATTTAGCTATAAATTCACCTTCCTACTCTTGGTGCAATAAGCCTACAAACCACTCTTCCATAATCAAAGGAACAATATAAAAACTTGCAAGGATATTAAGAAAGATAAAAATAAAGGTCATTTTTGCTCCTCCCATCTCCATGATCCATCTTAACTCTGGATCTATCATGAGCCAAGAGGGATCAAGTCCCTCAAGGTGCAAACCTTTCATCAAGATTTTCACCCTAAAAGATATGGTTGATCTCAATCAAAAAAGGGGGACTACTTTATCATGTGTTTGTGTGGGAGAATACATGTTAGATTGGTCATCCTTTTGAAACTAGGATAAAGGAGCATTGCATAGATATCACTCACAACCATGTCAAAAGGTTGGCACTCACAAGAACTTAGCTAAAACAATGCACCTTGTTTGTAAGGAGGATGCAAAAATGATGGCTCACATTGATCATTTCATCAAGCATCATATAATATAAGTTATGGAAATTGGATAACTTGACAACACCTTGAATATGGAAGAGAGTTGGAAACTCAACAACACTTGGAAACCTATCATTCAAAAGTTAAAAATGAACTTAATTGTTCCTTTGGTTACATAAATTGGTGTAATAGGGTTTATTCTCCTACTTTCCAATTTGACATTATATATATATATATATATATATATATATATATATATATATATATATATATATAATGCTTTATCATATATTTATATWWATTTGGTTGGCCTATTCTATATCGCCATCCACCACCATCTCCTTTTGGGTGGTTAGTGGCCCATGAGGATGGGCTTAGCCTGAAAAKCCTGCAATGGTTAGCGGTCCATGAGGATGGGCTTTTCCTGAAAATCCTGCAATGTTGGATATAAAAAAATTTGATTGCAAGTTCTAATTTCTCCTAAAAACTAGAACCATCTAACACACACAAAAATAATCATAATTAAGTTKTTTAAACAAAAGAAGCTTAACATCATATGGGGGGCCATCATTATCCTTGGGCGCTGGGCCCAATTCTTTCTTAGTATGGATGATCATCACCAAAAATTTTAGGGGCTAAATTTTTCCCATGGGATCATTTTCCATGTTTTTTTCTTTCAAAAAATGATTTCCCAATTTACCTTTTATTCACCCAAATTTACAACATAAAACTATTTTATTCTAAAAATTACCCAATTTTTCCAAAGACTATATAAAATCCTTAAAAATTATAATATTCTTACAAAAATACTACCAAACATTTTATGATTGGCATTTTAAGAATAAGTAAGATTCACCAAGATTTCTACCCTTTAATATAGGTATGGAGCCTTAAACATTTCCCTCGTGTCTCTTCCATCATTGTCCTACACAAGCTTATGGGACTTCTTTACTTTTGAAATATTAAGAGTCAATGTTAGAAACTTATAATTCTGGTGCACTTAAGGGGGAGACCAACTGCGTAAATAATACCTTCTCTCATGAACAACCTAACCAACCCTATGGTGGGGCTTCATTCTATATTTTGACACTACCTAGAATGCGTTGGGTGCGTTGGAGAGGGAACAAGTGACTCCCTATTCATGGTGTAACGTACAACCCCCTAGTAATTTAAGAGTTTACATAGATGTGCCACGTCCATTTTAATGTTTTGGACCTAAACAATAATCTACATATGTATCTATTTGCATAGCTTAGCAAGAAAACTCATATTAGTCCAAGTTTTATCAAAAAACGAATCACTTTGTTTTCTCCAAATGAGAACAAGCACTTTGATTGTAATAAGTATTCATGTTGAAAGATATTCAATATTCAAAGGAAGATGATGATATTAAAGGGGTGGTTTTACAAGTAATGGAGACAAGGAAGATCTATATATAAAACTTGGTGACCCATTCCCAATTAGACTTAACATAATCACAATACCAAAATATATACTTTGGAATTTCAAATCTACCATAGATATGGAATTTATTGTTCAAAGAATACTTATTTAAATTAATTTGTTTCCTGGATCCCAACCACTAAACTCTCTAAAACTCAAACCTCTAAATTTATGGAATTATATAGACGTTAAAATAGAATTTTAATTATTATTAAGATATTTGTATGTAATTATATTAATATTTCTATGCAAATAACATCTTTACAATATTTTATATATGTATAAAGTATCTCTATTTTATTTCTCTATATAGCAGCTTTAGGTGTACATATCAAATATGAGAGAGATTTACTTATATCTCTATTTATATTTTGCTAATATATAACATTATTATTATTTTCTATAAGTATTATATTTCTTTTGTGAAGTGGAAATATGATATAAGTGTTACCCATGTGATAAATTTTTTATCATATTGAGCTATAAATGTATCTTGCTATTCTTGGTGAAATAAGTCTACAAATCACTCTTCCATAATCAAAGGAACAATAGAAAATTTTGCAAGGATATTAAGAAAGAGAAAAATAAAGGTCATTTTTGCTCCTGCCATCTCCATGATCCATCTTAAATTTGGATTTTTCATGAGCCAAGAGGGATCAAGTCCCTCGAGGTGCAAACCTTTCATCAAGTTTTTCACACTAAAAGATATGATCGATCTCAAACAAAAAAGGGGGACTACTTTAGCATTTGTTTGTGTAGGAGAATATATGTTAGTTAAATTGGTTATCCTTTTGAAATTAGGATAAAGGATCATTGTGTATATATCACTCACAACCATGTCAAAAGGTTGGCACTCACAAGAACTTGGAACTTGCAATAACTTGGCTAAAACAATGCACCTTGTTTGTATGGAGGATGCAAAAATGATGGCTAGCATTGATTATTTCACCAAGCATCGTATAAGATAAGTTATGAAAATTGGAAAACTTGACAACACCTTGAATAGGGATGAGAGTTGGAAACTCAACAACACTTGGAAACCTATCATTCAAAAGTTTAAAATGAACTTAATTGTTCCTTTGGTTACATAAATTGGTGTAATAGGGTTTATTCTCCTACTTTCCAATTTGTAATAGGGTTGGCCTATTCTATATCACCCTCAACCACCATCTCCTTTTAGGTGGTTAGTGGCTCATGAGGTTGGGCTTTGCTTGAAAAGCCTGCAATATTGGATATAAACAAATTTGATTGAAAGTTATAATTTCTCCCAAAACCTACAACCATCTAACACAAACAACAATAATCATAATTAAGTTGTTTAAACAAAAGAAGCATAACATCATGTGGGGGGCCATCATTGTCCTTGGACATTGGGCCCAATACTTTCTCAGTATAGATGATTGTCACCGAAAATTTTAGGGGATAAATTTTTAATATGGGATCATTTTGCATGTTTTCTTCCAAAAAAATGATTTCCCAATTTACATTTTATTCACTCAAATTTTACAACATAAAAATATTTTACTCTAAAAATTACACAATTTTTCCAAAAACTATATAAAATCCTTAAAAATTCTAATATTCTTACAAAAATACTACCAAACATTTTATGGTTGGCATTTTAAGAATTAGTAAGAGTCACCAAGATTACTTCCCTTTAATATAGATATGGATCCTTAAAAATTTCCCTCGTGTCTCTTCCATCATTGTCCTACACAAGCTTATGAGACTTCTTTACTTTTGAAATTGTAAGAGTCAATGTTAGAAACTTATAATTCTGGTTCACTTAAGGGGAAGACCAACTGCATAAACAATACCTTCTCTCATGCACAACTTAACCAACCCTATGGGTGGGGCTTCATTCTATATTTTGGGACTACCTAGAACGAGTTGGATGCATTAGAGAGGCAACAAGTGACTCCATATTCATGGTGTAAGGTACAACCCCCTAGTAATTTAAGAGTTTACATAGATGTGCCATTTTGGACCTAAAAAATAATCTACATATATATCTATTAGCATAGCTTAGCAAGAAAATTCATGTTAGTCCATATTTTATTAAAAAACAAAATCACTTTGTTTTCTCCAAATGAGAACAAGAACTTTGATTGTAATAAGTATTCATGTTGAACAATATTCAATATTCAAAGGAATATGTTCATATTATAAGGGTGGTTTTACAAGAAATGGAGACAAGGAATATTTATCTATAAAACTTGGTGACCCATTCCCAATTAGACTTAACATAATCACAATACCAAAATATATACTTTGGAATTTCAAATCTACCATATATATGGAATTTATTGTTTAAAGAATACTTATTTAAATTAATTTGTTTCCTTGATCCCAACCACCGAACTCTCCAAAACTAAAACCTCTAAATTTATGAAAATATAGAGACATTAAAATAGAATTTTAATTATTATTAAGATATTTATATTTAATTATATTAATATTTCTATGCAAATAACATATTTAAAATCATTTATATATGTATAAAGTATCTCAATTTTATTTCTCTATATAGCAGCTTTAGGTATACATATCATATATAAGAGAGATTTTTACTTACATTTGTATTTATATTTTGATAATATATAACATTACTATTATTATTTGCTATACATATTTTTTTTTTTTTTTTTGAAGTGGACATATGATATAAGTGTTACCAACATGATAACATTTTTATCATATTGAACTATAAATATACCTTCCTACTCTTGGTGCAATAAGCCTACAAACCACTCTTTCATAATCAAAGAAACAATTGAAAAACTTGCGAGGATACTAAGAAAGAGGAAAATAAAGGTCATTTTTTCTCCTCCCATCTCCATAATCCATCTTAACTCCGGATCTATCATGAGCCAAGAAGGATCAATTCCTTCGAGGTGCAAACCTTTTATCAAGATTTTCACCCTAAAAAATATGGTTGATCTCAAACAAAAAAGGGTGACTACTTTATCATGTGTTTGTGTGGGAGAATATATGTTAGTTAAATTGGTCATCCTTTTTAAACTACCTACTCACACAAAAAAGATATGGTTGATCTCAAACAAAAAAGGATGACTACTTTATCATGTGTTTGTGTGGGAGAATATATGTTAGTTAAATTGGTCATCCTTTTTAAACTAGGATAAAGGAGCATTGCACAGATATCACTCACAACCATGTCAAAAGGTTGGCACTCACAAGAACTTGGAACTTGCAAGAACTTGGCTAAAACAATGCACCTTGTTTGTATGGAGGATGAAAAAATTATGGCTAGAATTTATCATTTCACCAAGCATCGTATAAGATAAGTTATGGAAATTGGATAACTTGACAACACCAGGAATAGGGACGAGAGTTGAAAACTCAACAACACTTGGAAACATAACATTCAAAAGTTAAAAATAAACTTAATTGTTCCTTTGGTTACATAAATTGGTGTAATAGGGTTTATTCTCCTACTTTCATATATATATATATATATATATATATATATATATATATATTTGGTTGGCTTATTCTATATCACCTTCCACCACCATTTCCTTTTGGGTGGTTAGTGGTCCATGAGGATGGGCTTCGCTTGAAAATCCTGCAATGGTTAGTAGTCCATGAGGATGGGCTTTTCTTGAAAATCCTGCAATGTTGGATATAAACAATTTTGATTGCAAGTTCTAATTTCTCCTAAAAACTACAACCATCTAACACACACAACAACAATCACAATTAAGTTGTTTAAACAAAAGAAGTTTAACATCATGTGGGGGGCCATCATTGTCCTTGGACATTGGGCCTAATACTTTCTTAGTATGGATGATCGCCACCAAAAATTTTGGGGGCTAAATTTTTCCCATGGGATCATTTTCCATGTTTTTTTTTTCTTCCAAATAATGATTTCCCAATTTACATTTTATTCACCCAAATTTTACAACATAAAACTGTTTTACTCTAAAAATTACCCAATTTTTCCAAAAGTTATATAAAATCCTTAAAAATTATAATATTCTTACAAAAATATTACCAAACATTTTATGGTTGGCATTTTAAGAATAAGTAAGATTCACCAAGATTTCTACCCTTTAATATAGGTATGGATCCTTAAACATTTCCCTCGTGTCTCTTCCATCATTGTCCTACACAAGCTTATCAGACTTCTTTACTTTTGAAATTGTAAGAGTCAATGTTAGAAACTTATAATTTTGGTGCACTTAAGGGGATACCAACTGCGTAAGCAATACCTTTTCTCACACACAATTTAACCAAGCCTATGGTGGGGCCTTCATTCTATATTTTGAGACTACCTAAAAGGCGTTGGATGCATTGGAGAGACAACAAGTGACTCCCTATTCATGGTGTAACGTACAACCCCCTAGTAATTTAAGTGTTGACATAGATGTTCCACATCCATTTTAATGTTTTGGACCTAAACAATAATCTACATATGTATCTATTATCATAGCTTAGAAAGAAAACTCATATTAGTCCAAGTTTTATCAAAAAAACAAAATCACTTTGTTTTCTCCAAATGAGAACAAGCACTTTGATTGTAATAAGTATTCATGTTGAGTGGTATTCAATATTCAAAGGAATATGATCATAATAAAAGGGTGGTTTTACAAGTAATGGAGACAAGGAAGATCTATCTATAAAACTTGGTAACCCATTTCCAATTAGATTTAACATAATCACAATACCAAAATATATACTTTGGAATTTCAAATCTACCATAAATATGGAATTTATTGTTTATAAAACTTGGTAACCCATTTCCAATTAGATTTAACATAATCACAATACCAAAATATATACTTTGGAATTTCAAATCTACCATAAATATGGAATTTATTGTTTAAAGGATACTTCTTTAAATTAATTTGTTTCCTTGATCCCAACCACCGAACTCTCTAAAACTCAAACCTCTAAATTTATGAAAATATAGAAACGTTAAAATAGAATTTTAATTATTATTAAGATATTTGTATTTAATTATATTAATATTTCTATGCAAATAACACATTTACAATAGTTTATATATCTATAAAGTATCTATATTTTATTTCTCTATATATCATCTTTAGGTGTACATATTAAATATGAGAGAGATTTTTACTTATATCTGTATTTATATTTTGATAATAAATAACATTACTATTATTATTTTCTATACGTATTATATTTCTTATGTCAAGTGGACATATGATATAAGTGTTACCCACGTGATAATTTTTTTATCATATTGAGCTATAAATGCACCTTCCTACCTTGGTGAAATAAGTCTACAAGCCACTCTTCCATCATCAAAGGAACAATAGAAAAATTTGCAAGGATATTAAGAAAGAGAAAGATAAAGGTCATTTTTTCTCCTCCCATCTCCATCATCCATCTTAACTATGGATCTATCATGAACCAAGAGGGATCAAGTTCCTCGAGGTTCAAACCTTTCATCAAGATTTTCACCCTAAAATACATGGTTGATCTCAAACAAAAAAGGGGACTACTTTGTCATGTGTTTGTGTGGGAGAATATATGTTAGTTAAACTGGTTATCCTTTTGAAACTAGGATAAGAGAGCATCGTGTAGATATCACTCACAACCATGTCAAAAGGTTGGAACTCACAAGAACTTGGAACTCAGAAGAACTTGGCTAAAACAATGCACCTTGTTTGTATGGAGGATGAAAAAATCATGGCTAGCATTGATCATTTCACCAAGCATCGTATAAGATAAGTTATGGAAATTGGAAAACTTGACAACACCTTGAATATAGGGACGAGAGTTGGAAACTCAACAACACTTGGAAACCCATCATTCAAAAGTTTAAAATGAACTTAATTGTTCCTTTGGTTACATAAATTGGTGTAATATGGTTTATTCTCCTACTTTCCAATTTGACATTATATATATATATATATATATATATATATATATATATATATATAAGGTTGGCCTATTATATATCACCCTAAACAACCATCTCCTTTTGGGTGGTTAGTGGTCCATGAGGATGGGATTTTCCTGAAAAGCCTATAATGTTGGATATAAACAATTTGATTGCAAATCATAATATTTTCTAAAAAATACAACCATTTAACACACACAAAAATAATCATAATTAAGTTGTTTAAATAGAAGAAGCATAACATCATGTGAGGGGGCATCATTGTCCTTGGGAATTGGGCCCAATTCTTTCTTAGTATGGATGATCGTCACCGAAAATTTTAGGGGCTAAATTTTTCCCATGGGATCATGTTCCATGTTTTTTTCCAAAAACTGATTTCCCAATTTACATTTTATTCATCCAAATTTTACAACATAAAAATATTTTACTCTAAAAATTACCCAATTTTTCCAAAAACTATATAAAATCCTTAAAAATTATAGTATTCTTACAAAAATACTACCAAAATTTTATGGTTGGAATTTTAAGAATTAGTAAGATTCACCAAGATTTCTACCCTTTAATATAGGCATGGATCCTTAAACATTTCCCTCGTGTCTCTTCCATCATTGTCCTACACAATCTTATGGGATTTCTTTACTTTTGAAATTGTAAGAGTCAATGCTAGAAACTTATAATTCTAGTGCAATTAAGGGGGAGACCAACTTCATTCTATATTTTGGGACTACCTAGAATGAGTTGGATGCATTGAAGAGGCAACAAGCGACTCCCTATTCATGGTGTAAGGTACAACCCCCTAGTAATTTAAGATTTGACATAAATACGCCATGCCCATTTTAAGGTTTTGGACATAAACAATAATCTACATATGTATCTATTAACACATATTAACAAGAAAACTCATATTAATTCATACTTTATTAAAAAACAAAATCACTTAGTTTTCTCCAAATGAGAACAAGCACTTTGATTATAAGAAGTATTCATGTTGAGCAATATTCAAATATTCAAAGGAAGATGATCATATTATAAGGGTGGTTTCACAAGTAATGGAGACAAGAAATATTTATCTATAAAACTTGGTGACATGTTCCCAATTAGACTTAACATAATCACAATACCAAAACATATACTTTGGAATTTCAAATCTACCATAGATATGGAATTTATTGTTTAAAAAATACTTATTTAAATTAATTTGTATCCTTGATCCCAACCATTGAACTCTCTAAAACTCAAACCTCTAAATTTATGCAAATATAGAGACGTTAAAATAGAATTTTAATTATTACTAAGATATTTGTATTTAATTATATTAATATTTTTATGAAAATAACATATTTACAATATTTTATATATATATATAAAGTATATATATTTTATTTCTCTACATAACAGCTTTAAGTAAATATGAGATATATTTTTACTTATATCTGTATTTATATTTCACTAATATGTAACATTACTATTATTATTTGCTATAATTATTATATTTTTTTGTGAAGTGGACATATGATATAAGTGTTAGCCACATGATAACATTTTTATCATATTGAACTATAAATGCACCTTCCTACTCAAGGTGTAATAAGCCTACAAATCACTCTTCCATAATCAAAGGAACAATAGAGAAACTTGCAAGGATATTAAGAAAGAGAAAAATAAAGGTAATTTTTTCTCCTCTCATCTCCATGATCCATCTTAACTCTGGATCTATCACGAGCCAAGAGGGATCAAGTCCTTCGAGGTGCAAACCTTTCATCAATCTTTTCACCCTAAAAGATATGGTTGATCTCAAACAAAAAAGGGGGACTACTTTATCATGTGTTTTTGTGGGAGAATATATGTTAGTTAAATTGGTCATCCTTTTGAAACTAGGATAAAGGAGCATTGCGTAGATATCACTCATAACCATGTCAAAAGGTTGGCACTCACAAGAACTTGGAACTCGCAAGAACTTGGCTAAAACAATGCACCTTGTTTGTATGGAGGATGCAAAAATGATGGCTAGCATTGATCATTTCACCAAGCATCGTATAAGATAAGTTATGGAAATTGGAAAACTTGATAACACTTTGAATAGGGACGAGAGTTGGAAACTCAACAAATCTTGGAAACCTATCATTCAAAAGTTAAAAATGAACTTAATTGTTCCTTTGGTTACATAAATTGGTGTAATAGGGTTTATTCTCCTACTTTCCAATTTGACATTATATATATATATATATATATATATATATATATATATATAT
>ML816348.1:6039-26446 GCA_009831015.1 Picea engelmannii | reverse complement strand
ATCTGTCTTATCCCATCATTCGTTCTAAGGCCATCTAGGTTTATTCACTTATTAGTTAACAACATGATGTGCCCTTCAGGATCCTCTAGGTGCTCCAAGGGTGCCACTCACCTCATTATGTTTCCCTTGCGCGATGTTCCCTTCAGGACACACTACATGCTCCAATGGTGCCACTCACCTCTTTTCATTTTTCTTGTGTGACGTGCCCTTCAGGACACACTACGTGCTCCAAGGGTGCCACTCACCTCTTGACTAACTTGGTAGACATAAAAAACGCTTGGAGTCAATACTCCGCCAGGTGATCTTGTGGGAGACTAAGGGCCTCTAAGGAATAAGGCCCCTCCCTTATTGCGCGCCCCTTAGAATCATCGTGAGCGACTGTCGCAGTCTTCCCTCACAGAATCGTGGGTCTTATTGAACTAGGTAATCATTAACCTACAGTTCATGCCACGACGGGAGTGCTTGTAGGCTGTGGCAGGGCTGTTGTCCACACCTCTCCCTCAACGTCTTTGGTTGTTGTGCGTGACCCCTCTACTCCACATGTGAGTCAAGTCAGCAAGCTATCGTCAACCTACATCATCAATGAATCATGTCAGAAATAAAATAAATGATCATAACATCTAATAAAATGTGCATATGTCATATCAACAATAATAAAAACCCAATAGTCCACTCCCTGACTTAATCTGGAGTCCAGGGGGTTTCATCGATGCCACTACATCCTTGAGGTCCAAACTCCTGCACACTCAGGAGAACCCAGTTAATATCACATGTCTATGTCAAAACAAAAAAATAACAAGTCATCACATCTATAATGCCTCATAATCAAAATCAGACGCCCAATAGTATAATAATCCGTATCACTTGCAAGCAAGTGTCCTCAAAGAATAAGTTCGCTCAGTGCGCGCAAGAGCGGGATGTTACATACACCCCCTCTTGGTATAAAAATTGTCCCAAAGTTTCACAGTATATAGTGATCCAGGTGGATATCAGTGGCCACCCACCTTTTCCAACTAGCTCGAAACAATATTCTGACAATTTTGGCAAATTACTATTTTTAGCAGTTTTAACTTCCAGGGCCATTTTGAGGGCCTAAATGAAGGTTTTTCATGATCAAGATTCTCAATTTTAAATCAATGCATGATTGAGCCCCCAAAATGAATATCCTCGACGATACCTTTCCAACGAGCTATCATATGCCTAAAACGAAGATCGTATGCAAAAGTTACGACCACGGGAAGTTGATGTACTAACTTACCCAGACGGGGCCCACATGACTTTTGGTGCTTCATCTCCTAGGGTTAGGTTTTTGTATGCCTAGGGTTTTTGGAATTCCTTTTTACTGTAAAAAGTCCTTCAGAGCCTCATTGTAATGATCTTCTTGCGAATGAGTACATCCATCACATCTCTTCTCAGAGATAAGCCACCACCATTCCAGTAAGCTTGTTTCTGTTGTATTTTACAGTTTCAGCTTATTTCCTTATTGAATAGAAAACTAGTTTTACTGTATCTATGTTATTTTGTGTTAAGCACCTGTTAATAATCTGTAGTCATTTCACTCTGCTCATAAAATCTGGATTAATAAGTGCTGAAATAATGTGTATCAGAGTATCATAAGTCTATCTATCAAACAAAAATGGAAAGTGTTGGCACACATCATATGTGTCCTCCCAGGTCGTTGAGTGCGGACTATAGTTGTCCCACTAGACCTTGACCTGATCTACTATTCGACACCGCAGCTATCAAATGAGATGATCCAGGATGCAAATCGGCTCAGTCGTGAGTGCCCCCTCGTCCGATACCTACAAGGAACTCATGTCAATAACATGTGTAGGACCACTAATATAATGTCTCAAAATAGATACGTGAAAAACATCGTGCATATGCCTCAAAGAATCAGGCAAGGCTAGTCGATAGACCATGGGCCCCTTCCTCTCCACAATCTCGAAAGGTCCCATGAACCTAGGAGACAGTTTATCTCACTTTTCAAACTTGATCGAACTCTTATGCGGTTTTACCCGCAAGAAGAATCGATCACCAACTTCGTAACTACGGTCGACACGACGCACATCGACATAACTCTTCTATCGATCCTGCGATTATTTGATCCTTTATCTTATTGTTTGCATATTATCTTTCATTTCTTGGATCACTTATGGTCCCACCAGGACCCTATCCTCAAGCCGATCCCAAATCAAAGGCGTTCGACATGGTTGCCCATAAAGAAACTCGAAAGGCACCATCCTAATGGTGTTTTGGTAACTGTTGTTATATACGAATTCTACCAGTGGCAAGAATTCCTCCCAATGATTTTGTTGGTCCATCACGTACATACACAAAATGTCCTCCAAGAATTGGTTTGTTCGTTCAGTCTTCTCGTCTGTATCCAGGTGATACACATTACTAAAGTTGACTTGGGTTCCCAAGGCCTCTTGGAAACTAGTCCAAAATCATCCAGTAAACATCGATCCTCGATCAGATATAATCCTTTTAGGCACACCATGCAGCCTCACAATCTCACTGATGAAAACTCTAGCTATGTCAGGTGCCTGATACGTCATATGCACATGAATAAAATGAGCACTCTTCGTCAGAGTGTCAACTACCACAAAAATCAAGTCATGTCTCCTTGTTGTTAGTGGCAATCCAATAATGAAATCCATCGAAATAACCTCCCATTTCGATTCCAGAATAGCATGTGGTTGTAGTAGTCTCGTTGGATGTCTATGTTCAGCCTTTACCTGCTGACATTCTAGACATCTAGCCACATAGTTGACTATGTATGCCTTCATTCCTTTCTAGAAGAATAAGGGTTTAAGGTCCTCCCTCATCTTCGTGACTCCCGGGTGAGCCATGTACACTTCTCTGTGAGCCTCGTTTAGGATAAAACTCCTCAACTCGTCGTTCGGTGATACGTAAATCCGATTTTTAAACCTCATTAATCCATCTTCGTCAAACGCAGATCCTTCAAATATTGGTACCATCATTGTGTTTTGTCCGATAAAATCCTTGACCTCTTTGCACCAGTCATTGTTGCGCTGTAAAGTTAGAATCTTTTCACGTAGATTTGTTTGAAGAGGCAACACCGAAAATATGTGCGGTCTCCAACTCAATGCATCTGCCACTCATTTCACTATTCCTTTTATGTAAGTAATCTCGAAATCGTACTCGCTAAGCAATTTCGACCAACGTCGTGGTCATGTGTTTAGGTCGCTTTGCGTAAAGATGTGTTGTAGTCCACAGTGGTTTGTTTTTAGTTCAAATTTTCATCCAATAAGGTAGTGTCTCCAAACTCTCAAGGCATATACAATGGCTAACAACTCCAAATTGTGCATCGCATAGTTCTCCTCATGCCTTCTCAATTTCCTCAATATGTAAGCTATCACTCGACTGTCTTGCATCAAGATTCTGCCTAAGCCTTCCTTGGATGCGTCTATGCATACCAAGAAGTCCATGTCCATGTCAAGGAATTTTAGTATTAGTGTTGTTGTCAATAGCTCCTTGAGCCTCCGAAATGCCTCCGCGCATTTCTCGGTCCAAACAAACTTTTTGTTCTTCTTCTGCAATTATGTGATTAGATTTGCTATCTTAGAAAATCCCTCGACGAACCATCGATAGTATCCTACAAAATCCATGAAGATACACACTTCCGGGACATTCATCGGTGCAGGCCATTCCATAATAGCCTTGACCTTTGCTGGATCCACGGAGATACCTTCGTCGGAGATGACATTCCCTAAGTAGTGAATCTTCGATTGATAAAATGAGAACTTGGACAATTTACCATACAATTTGTGCTCTCACGGACATTGTAGTACCAAGCGCAAGTGCTCATCATGCTCCTCAATCATTCGAGATTAAATCAAAATATCATCAATGAATACTTGGATGAACTTGTCCAAGTACACTCAAAACACCCCGTTCATCAAACTCATAAATACCCCTCGGGCATTCGTTAGTCCAAATGGTAAAATAGTAAACTCGTAATGTCCAAACCTCGTTTTAAAGGCGGTATTAGGGATGTCATCCTCCTTGATCCGTAACTTTTGATACCCTGATCTCAAGTCGGTCTTGGGAAACACCGTCGCACCCTTCATTTGATCAAACAGATCATCAATCCTTGGAAACAGATACTGATTCTTGATTGTTGCCTTGTTCAATTGATGGTAGTCAATGCAGAGTCTCCACGACCCATCCTTCTTTCGTATGAAAATAACAAGTGCACCCCAGGGTGACACACTTGGACGTATAAGTCTCAAGTCCAACAACTCCTTCAATTGCATTCTGAACTCTTATAACTCCAAAATTGACATCCGATAAGGAATTCTCTCTATTGGTTTAGTCCTCGGTTTTAGTTCTATGGTAAATTCAAATTCCCTCTCCAGCGACATCCCAGGTAACTCCTTCGGGAAGATGTCCGCAAACTCTCTCACCACCGGAAGGTGTTCTAGACCTTTCGCTACTCCATTTTCATTTAACACAAGGATCGCATAAAGCTTACACCCCTTACGCATGCTCTTCTGTAACTATAAGAAAGAGATGAACCTCAAGGAAACTCCCTGGTTCAAACATACAATCACCTATCTCTATCCCTCATCATCGACCAAGCTCAACTGTTTCGTCTTATAGTTGAGTATTGCCTCATGCGATTCCAACCAATCCATACTGATCACGACGTCATAAGATCCTAATATCATGACATACAGGTTGTCCCTGGTGAAAAACTCTCCCACGTTAAGGGTACAACCCATAACCTTCCCTCCAACCTTCTGTTTGGCTCCCGAAGCCATCTCTACAAAGGTAAACTCATCATGTTCGACCGCCTTTACCTTAATCCTTTTTAGCATTGCACTAGAAATGAAACTCTCAGTAGCATCGAGATCTATCAAAATACTAAGGGCCTGGGCAGTGGCGGTACCTGACGTCTTGAGCACAGTCAACTAGTGCTCTGTCTGGTGGTTATTCATCGCTGCATGAATCCGATGGGCCTTGCCCAAAAATCCCACGGTAGTGGGTCTCGCTGATCCAGACGCTCTAGTCCTCTCCACTAGGCAACCATGCTGGTATTGTGGCTCCCCACAAGTCCAACACCCCTTCTTTGGTCCAGTACTCCTAGAACCCGAAGTAGAATCCGACAGCCCACCGACCTAGAATATTGGCATGTTCTGTTGAACAATCCTAAACTATTGTTGTTGCGGTCGACATTGTTGTTGATGTTGTGGTCCTCAGTAAGGAGTCTGCTGCTGAGGTGTTGGTCATCGAGGTGTAGTGAAAGTGGATCCTCTCTAGAATCCATGTTATCCTAGCGTATGCATGGTTGGTGTCTGATGTTGCTGCACACCAAATGACACCTGCCCTGCTGGTCTCATTGGAGTCCTGCTCTGACCCCCACTAATAAGCACCTCCTTTGCTATGAGGGCCTTCTGGACGACATCATGCAAGGTTCGAGGCATCAAAATCCTAACCTTTGCACGTGTGCTGACATTAAGGCCAAACAAGAACTTGTTGACCTTAAGTTTCTCAGTATTAAGGTGCAGAGCATACCAAAGCAACTCCATAAAATAGGCCTCGTACTCAGGCACCATATGACCGCCCTGTCTCAAGGTGTTGAACTCGTTGAGTTAACGCTCAATGAATTCCTCTGATAGGTACCTCTCTCGGAAATGTTCCTCGAACAATTCCCATGACACGTCTTTGACGACCATGTTCAATTGTGGCAGGAGCATCTTCCACAATAGAAGAGCGCTCCCCTTCAGTTAAAAGAACACCACGCGGACCTTCATGTTGGAGGTATAGTCATGAAGTGAAAAGTACATCTCCATATTCTCCAACCATTCCTCGGTGGGTACGTCATCCGGGGAATCAAATAACTCGGGAAATTTGACCTTCTCGAGTTTGCGGTGAATGCTACCAGTACCAACCAGAGCGTGTGGTGGACCCTCAGGGGGTGCCAGCGCCCTGGCCTCCTCTCTATCCAAACGGATGATTAGTGCCTTAGACATCCGTTGAAAAGACCTCATCAACCCAACCACATCACCCACCGCTATCTTCTCCTGCCCGACAACCTATTTGTCTCCTTGGGGGTTAGACCCCTTAAGCATGGATGCCACTGGAGGCGTCACACCTCTTCCCCTTGCATCCCGTCGTCTGCCTCCACGACGTCCTTTAACCATGATTACTTGCATGAATACAAGTCAACTTAATTAGCAACCTTATAATCAAATATCATGTCAACGAAAGCCGTAGTGATCCCAAGTCACGGGTTGAAACCTCGCTCTGATACCATATGTAATAGCCCCATCGTTACGACTACCAGTGAAGAAGAAAGTGCAACTTTTTTTTTTTAGGCAAGAAGGTAATGACGACAAAAGTTGAACCACACAACCTAACGACGAACCCATGCACACAGATCAGGCAATAGACACCAATGAATCAACACACTGAACACCGATCAACTGGGTGAAACATGCGTAAATAAAAAATATAGAAACGACTACTCACCCGACACAAACATGAAAACGCCTACAAGCTAAGGACAACATCACAATCCTGACACAATGGCCTCAACGACCAGTAACTAGAACCTTGATGGCGTGCAACCAAAAGCATGAAGGCGTTACATCCCAAGAATCAACAACAACTACAACGAACAAACCCCCACCATGGGTAGCACAGACTCTGGCTAAGTTATCCTTCGCCTCTATCCATTAGGGCACGTAGTGATCCCCTCATCAGGAATCATGCCATCGCCAAGGGATAGGTGTGACAATAACCATGTCACAAAAACATAATTGGACCCCATAACGCGAGCTAAATTCAACGCACTAGGAGATCAACTTAACTATCTAAACACATGACAACTAACCTTAGTACCCAATCGACAAGTCAACAAGACGACTATGACATTCATACAAAACAATAATTTCCTTGCGCAACCAAATCAATCTGTACATGATAAATAATTATTATTAACACAATTAGTTCATTGTGACTATATTCCAAATCCCAAGATCAGATAAGTATCTATCGTTATCCTTTAAAACTGAAACTACATGAATTTAATTGTTGTCCTTAAATATAAATTTGATGTCCATTAATGTCCTTGTCGTCTTTTAATTGTAAAACTGAAACAGACAAAAGTATTTTCCTAAGGATGAGTTCACTATCTAGTTAAGCAATCATAAAACAAGTTTTATAACGATTACTGAACTCGCTAAAATTCGTCAATAAGAAAATCATAAAAAATTGCTATAAGAAAATCATAAAACAAAATTCACGCTGTCCAACATTGCCAAAATCGTTGTCTCTAAATAAGTTGTTGTCTATCATTGAATTTGTTGTCTATAAAATACCCACGCTGTTTAAAATCAGTCTAAAGTAGCAGTCAAATATGTGGAAATCATAGTCAATGTTGTGTAATAAAATCAATGACGAGATTGCTATACACAACCTAATGCTACCTATTACCAATGTTACAGTGAACTACATATCGTTGCGTGAAACATGAAATCACTAAGTAATAACATTACTATTAACATGCTATCAATATGCTATTACTAAAAATCGTCGTTAATCAAACATGCTATCAATAAATCACGATCGCTATACTAATAATAAAATCATTGTCTTTTATCCATAATATCAATTTAAACAATCAATTATATAGTTGTCCTTGAGACAGGATTAACATGATATAAAAATGAATTTAGCAAGAGGATAGCTTATGTATCGCTGCCATAATAAAGAAAAATCGCTATCATAAAGATCAATAGCTAACAATCGTTACATTACAACACTTACACAATCACTAAAACTCGACTATTTGCACAGACATAAAATGCCCCCATTGCACAGTCACAACGCGACCATTACACAGTCATGATGTAACTACAAAAATCGTTGTCAATCAAGAAGGGTTCAACCAAGTCACACCATACACAACTAGCTTCGTAATAAGGATTCAGTCACGGTCTCACCATACATTCAATCGCTGTGAAATGAGGATTCAAACCGCAGCCTAAACCTATGATTTGACAACATTGTTGACTTCTAAATTGCAATCACAATCTACAAGGGAAATTGTGGTCCATTAATGCTCAATCATAGTCAGTAGATGGAGGGTATGGCAGGCAAAAATAGAGATGCAAGCGTCGAGAATAAAATCGGTTGTTGTTGCCATTTCATGAAAAAAAATGCAGACATTCACCTATATGAAAAAAATGCGTTGTCTTTTAACCAGGAAATCTGTAACCACTAACTATTGAATCACAGTCAAATAAATGTGTAACTATGTTGTGGAAAGCACGCTGTAAAACTTATTTGATATAACTCAGATAAACAATTTGTGGTGGAACAAACGCCGAGTAAATTGCCAACGAAAAGCAATAAATTGCAAAGGAGAAATCACCGTCATACAAGGATTCGAATCGCAGTCACCCAACAGAAAATCAAGGCGTGATTAAAGATTCAAATCACCATCATTCAAAGGGTAAAGTCATTGCCTATCAAGGTATGATGTTGCGGTCATCTACTGGTTTAAAAACGCAGTCAACAAAGGGCAAACACAGTCGACAATGCATCGCAGTCCAATAACAAATCGGATGATATTCTATTGATAAAAAAAATGGTGTATAACAATGACATTGCTATCTGAAATATGATAAATTCGTTGTCTAGGTAAATAAGTAGATTAGCTGCAATTTCACTGTAACTTCGCGGTCTATGCCAAAAATTAAGTGTCCAATCTATATATATACAATATGAAATCGTTGTACATAATTTAATTCCGTTGTCCAATCAATGCATAATATACTGTCAACGCGGAGGAAGGAAAACACATGGCAATAACAATTTCGCTATTCAAATGTAGAGAAATAAAAGAAATGAAACGCAGTCTAGTGCAGCCAAAGGCATAGTAAATTCGTCAGAAAATGTATGAAACGCGAACTTAAATTGCCAGGAAGTGTATTGAAAATGCAGAGATACTTCGCCAGGAAATGCATTAAAACGCAGAGATCAAAACGTAGAGGATCATACGTGGTTCACTGAGGGAAAGGATAAAAAATCACAGAGGTAATCAATCACAACAAGACATGAGACAATCACTCAACCAGGAACTATCAACAGGGGTAGACATCTGGGCAAAACTATCCTTCACTCATCATCGATGCACAGAAAAACAAGGCATTAGAATCTATAGGTCGCTATGCACCGAAGTGACGACCGTCGATTCCTCTCCTGGCCGACTGCTCAGACGCAAATTGGTGATCTAGGGACAAGGACAAAGGATAAGGCACAATCTCTTCATATAATCAATAAAACAAACATAACAGTCATAGAAATCAAGGATCGGTGGCCAAGGAGATTAATCGATGCAGCCAACGTAAAGCTATGATGACTTTAAGTTCTCGATAAAAACGCTAAGTATAACACTTTTCTTTACACAATAAAAAGTACATAAATGAAAGCGCAAGATCAATAGTAATATACCATGCAAAATAAAAGCATGTGTACCGTAGCCCAAGGTGACAGCTCTGATTCGTTGTCCTGCATGCTTCGTGCCGCTCCCGCTTTCCGACCGATGTGACTTCACCAGTACCTCCCAGCCAATGCTAGGGGTACTCTTCTTCCCCCTTAGCACCACGAGCCACAAAGGGGCCACACGCTCTAAACCAAAGAACAACTAGCAACCAGCTCGCTTCGAAAGGTCGAGCTACCACTCATTACCCGAGCTGGGTATCCCAACTCCCACAAGATAAGTCAGTCAAGTCGAAAATTCTGCAGCATAACGTTACGCATGAAGAAGAAGATATCCATACTCCTCCTCCTCCATCCTTTATATAGAGTTTCTAAGTGATTTCTTTCCCAAATTCCCATTTAATTTAATTTTCATTAAGTTAATTCAGAAAAAACCTCCCCCCTACACATGTCACCCATCCCCTTAGTTATATCAAAAATTAATTTCATTAATTATTTAATTACTCCTATTTCCCTCACCCACCTAAAAACATTCCTAGAATCGCTCTTAGGTGTCCCCATATTCCCTTACACATTTTAATGACTTACTCCCTTACTAAATTCCTAGTTGAGTTCAATTTAGAAAGTTCTTAAAGGTAATATTCCTTACTAAGTTAGTCATTTTGTTTTTTCCTTATGTTTCCCTTTTTCTTTATGTTTCCCCATTTTTCCCTTAGTTTCCTAATTCTTTTAAATTTCTCCCTTTTCACTTTTTATCTAAAACTCAAATTAGCAAGTGTAGAATATTACCTTTTACCCCTTTTTCTTTTTAATTAATACATTTTAATTAGCATATGTAGAAAAAAAATCATTCCCCGCCCCCCCCCTCGTTTTAAAAAACAAATTGATCCCCCAAAGTAATTTGATTTTAATAAGTTAAATGAATTTCTTACCCCCTTCTCGTCACATGTTTAAAGAAGATTATTATTATTATTATTACCTTAAGTATCACTTAGACCTAGATTTTGATTTCCTAGGCTGGGCGACATTTTTTTTTTGGTGGGGGGGGGAATTGTTTTTAAATCTATCTTATCACATCATTCGTTCTAAGGCCATCTAGGTTTATTCACTTATTAGTTAACAACGCAATGTGCCCTTCATGACGTGCTAGGTGCTCCAAGGGTGCCACTCGCCTCTTTCCGTTTTTCTTGCGCGACATACCCTTTAGGACACACTACGTGCTCCAAGGGTGCCACTCGCCTCTTGACTAACTTGGTAGACATCAAAAACCCCTGGAGTCAATACACCGCCAGGTGATCTTGTGGGAGACTAAGGGCCTCTAAGGAATAAGGCCCCTGCCTTATTGCGTGCCCCTTAGAATCATCGTGAGCGACTGTCGCAGTCTGCCCTCACGACATCGTGGGTCTTCTCGAACTAGGTAATTGTTAACCTACAGTTTGAGCCACGACGGGAGTGCTAGTAGGTTGTGGTAGGGCTGTTGTCCACACCTCTCCCTCAACGTCTCTGGTTGTCATTCGTGACCCCTCTACTACACATGTGAGTCAGGTCGGCAAACTATCGTCAACCTGCATCATCAATTAATCATGTCAGAAATAAAATCAATCATCATAACATCTAATCAGATGTGCATATGTCATATCAACAATAATAAAAACCCAATAGTCCACTCCCTGACTCGATCCAGAGTCCAAGGGATTTCATCAATGCCTCTGCATCCTCGAGGTCCAAAGTCCTGCACACTCAGGAGAACCCAATCAATAGCACCTGTCTATGTCAAAACAACAAAATAACAAGTCATCATATCTATAATGCCTCATAATCATAATCAGACGCCCAATAGTATAATAATCCGAATCACTTGCAAGCAAGTGTCCTCAAAGAATAAGTTTGCTCAGTACACGCAAGAGCGAAATATTACACCATTTAACTTACATTCTCTGATTCTATATGCACTATCATAATACCACCTTGATTTATAAGAATGCAACACAAGTTGATGTAAACTCAATGAAATCAATCYTTGTTAACTTAGAAAAACCTACTTAAGAATTTTAAATCCTTCAACAATATCATCAATTAGTTATATTTATTTATCTATTTATATATATTATATACATATGCTATATTCTCAATTGTTTACTGTGTCTAATCTGACTTGTTAGTACTTCTATATTTTATTGTTTAGTGTTTTTTTCTTTCCGTATATATTTTCTATATAATCCTTTAATCTAAAGCTGAACGTTTACAAAATAAAAACAAATTGGACTAAGATAGAGTGAACTTCCATTAATTTCATTATTTTGTATTTTGTTATTCAAACCAAAACATAATGTAATTTGATGTCCGAGATGGCTTTAGTCTCCCCTTTGGTCGGAAATGTAGCATGTACGTTTTCACGGAATTGAGGCTTTTGTTTTTAAATGTATCTATAAATTAATGAAAATAATAATATTTTATTGGAAATGATTAAAAAGTAAAGTTAAATTATGTTTACTTATATTAAAATGAATTTATGATATATTATTATAAAATTATTATTTAAAAATCAATTAAAAATAAAATTATTAATAAAAAATATATTTTTTATTAATAATTTTATTTTTAATTGATTTTTAAATAATAATTTTATAATAATATATCATAAATTCATTTATATTTTTTATTKGAAAATGAAATGAGTGTATTTGAGMACAAACCAAGTGGACAACTCTCTTCGAAAGGACTCTCAAAATATATTTACGTGCATAAATGTGTTTAKAGTATTTTTTATTAACAAAATTATTAATAAAAAATATATTTATTATTAAATGTATTTTATTATAATTATAAGGACAACATAAATATATTAAAATACATTTAATAAGGATAGCATTGAAGAACTCTATCATAATAAAGACAACATTGAAGAATTCTATCATAATTTTACAACTATCATTTCCACTTCTATTAATACTTTATTTTTCGAGGTCTTCTATAAAAAGAATAATAGAACGACCAACCCTTGGTATGATAAAGAATGTAAAATTGCTAGGAAATCCATTAGGGATGTTTCTAATAAGTCCTTAAAACTCGATAAGATTAATAGGTGAAAGCCCTAATTAAAAGGAAAAAAAGATACTATATCAATAAAAGGCAAGAACAACTTTCACAACTATATAAGCTGGATCCTAAGAAGTTCTGGAGCCAAATTCTAAAACACAATACTAAAGAAAATAATAGGATTCCCTTAAGGGATTGAAATAAATTCCTACCTTAAAATTCTTTATGAGTTCCCTAATGCCATGGACACCATTCCTATTGTCCCTACAAAGGAAGAAGCTTTTTCTTTAGATGACTTAGAGTTCGGGGTTAAGCGACTTGCAAATGGGAAAGCTAAGGAAATTAAAGGCTACCAAGCTAAAAATTTTAAAATTGAAGGGCCAATCCTTATCCCTCACATACACAAGCTCTTTAATTTAGCAGTCAAGCAAGGCTTCCCTAAACCCTAGACACAAAGCCTCATTGTTCCTATTTTTAAAAATGAGGATAGAAACATTCCCTCTAATTATAGGACCATTATGATTAGCCCGATTTTAGCCAAGCTTTATGGAATTATTTTGGAAAAGAAGATTATCCTTTGGCTAGAAAGTCACAGTAAAAGAGCTAAAGGCCAAGCCAGGTTTAGGAGATATCATTCAACTGTGGACCATTTTGTTACCTTTAGGATCATTGCAGAGGAGTTCCGCAATACTAAAACCAATCTTTTTTGTTGTTTTGTTGACTTTAGAAAAGCTTTTGACATGGTTCCTAGGAAAAATCTTTGGAATAGGTTGGAAGAGATAAAAGTGCCTCTCGAGTTGAGGGTTGACGCAATAAGGATGTATGAGAACATTATTGCTAAGTTAAAAAACACTGAGGATTGGTCAAAAGAGATTAACTGCAATATCAGAGTCAAACAAGGTTGTCCCTTGTCCCCTACCCTTTTTGGCATATACATTGACAAGTTAGAAGATTGCTTGGAAAAAGGAGGTTGTGTCGGCCCTACTCTCACTGGTATAGTCAYCAATCTTCTTCTTTATGCCGATGATATCGYTCTTATGGCAAGGAGTCCCCATGATCTTGAAAACCAAATAAGAATCCTCAAGGATTTTTGCTCCAATATGGGTATGACTGTTAATACTGATATGACTAAGGTCATGATTATTAAATCCAATAAGATCCATTATGATACCTTCGTATATGACAACAACAACTTGGAGAAAGTGCCTTCATACAAATATCTTGGAATTGATATTCACCACAAGCTCAATTGAAATTATAGCATTGAGAAAATGATTATTGGGGGATGGAAAGCTTATTATGGGCTTGAAAACAATTGTAAATTAGTTGATCTTTGGAGTTGGGATAAGAAGAAACTCCTCTTTGAGACTCTTGCTACACCTGCTATTCTTTATGGATGTGAAGTCTGGGGCTGTAGTATCTCTCGTGAATCCTGGAGAAAGATAGAGCAAATACAAAAGAATTTTATAACCTATAATATCAAAATTAAAGGAAATACACCCTATCTCATCCTCCTCTTAGAAACAAGCCTCTCCCCCATTGAGAGCATGACAATGACTAAATACCTAATGTATAAGAACAAGTTAAACAACATAGAAGAGAAGAGGCTTCCTAAAACTTCTTAAAAATCGAGTCATAACCACCATTGACTCAAGCGAGGATGGCATAAAGATGCCTAGTCTTGGCTAAACTATTGGGGAATCATGGAAGAAACCATTTTGCAGAATAAAGATACTATTAAAAAAAAGGTCAAATCAAAATTTAAGGAGAAAATGTGGTGTGATAAAGCGTCAGAGGAAAAAAGAAAATTAAGGTATTATAAATATGTAATCAACCCTAATCTAGAAGATCAAAATTATCTATATGTTTTTCCAAGTGTAAAGAAAAAAACAAGCATTGCTAAGATAAGAACAAATTCTCATGAACTCCATAGTGAAACTGGGCATTGGTCAATTCCTAAAACACCATGGGATGAAAGAGTGTGTCAGCTTTGTGACACTAAGAAGGTTGAAGATGAAAATCACTTTCTCTTAGATTGTCCAGTCTATACCCATATTATATCTCATTTTCAAAATATTTGTCACACTATCAACCTTCCTAACCTCTTAACTCAACAAAAGAATGGTGATCTTGGAAAGCTTCTCTTAAAGATTTTCGACCATAGAAACAAAATTCTAAAGAATCACAAGTAATCACTTACCCTCTTAAGGTCTAATAGACCAATTCGATCTTAGTGGACGTTAATCATCATCATCATCATAATACATTGCATTGTTGGAAATAATGATGAGCTTGTAAATTTCTATAAACCCGGTTTGTTCATGTTACTTGCATATTTTTGTTATTATTAATATTATAATAACATTATATTGTAGTGAAAATATTTTAAATAAATTTGAATGTAAAATTGATACAGTTTTTTATTGTCAATATTATTAATACAAAATTATTTTAACTTTGGATTTATCATAGTTTAGAGGAATCAAATTTGTAAAGGTGCAAAATTTTCCTCAAATTTTTTAATATAAAAAGAAATCTCACCTTGAGGGATTTAATCCTTTTTGCCCATGATAAATGGAATTATAATGGTTTTTAGTCTGTGTATGTGTGTGTGATGTGCCAACTCCATGTTAAGCACATAAGGAACTACACATCTTCCTCACACACACACACCCACACACCAAATTGGTGTATGAGACCCCCTTGTTTATGGGACAAGGGACCCCCTTCACGTAGCTTCTATAGAGGTGTACACACACACACCAAATTGGTGTATGTGACCCCCTTGTTTATGGGACAAGGGACCCCTTTCATGTAGCTTCTACGGAGGTGCACACACACACACACACACACACACACACACACACACATCAAGAGAGGAGTAGGGTATGTACACCTCCGTAGAAGCTATGAAGGGGGTCCCTTGTCCCATAAACAAGGGGGTCTCATACACCAATTTTGTGTGTGTGGTGTGTGTTGCTAAGCATGAAGAAGATGTGTAGTTCCTTACTCCATGTTAAGCACATAAGGAACTACACATCTTCCTCATACTTAGAAACACACCACACACACACACACACCAAATTGGTGTATGAGACCCCCTTGTTTATGGGACAATGGACCCCCTTCATGTAACTTATATGAAGGTGTAACGCCCCTTCGTTACGACTAGGAAAGTGAAGCATAAAAGGTTTTTTATTTTTTTATTTTTTTTACAATCGAAAATTAATGTCAAAAATATAAACCATAGCAACGCAAAATCAACGCCATCATAAGTAAACGCATTACCAACTACTCATCATTGAAAACAATAACGACACATTCAACACATAAAAAAAAAGGATAGCGACACATAAACATAAATAGTGTTGTCGCTTAGCACATCACAATCATCTAGAAATAATTTATAAACAATGATCAATCATATAATGAATAGTAAAATGACTACCCGCCCAACCTACCCTGCAAGGTTAGGACCTCTAGGACACATAAGCAACGCTCAAGCCCGGGATCCGATTGATTTTGACCATTTAAGGTATCAGGGTTGGCGACTGTTCTGAGGAACAAGGAGGTATATATATCTCAGTAATCCCATCATACACTGAATTCAAGACTAGATTTGACCATCATAAAAATCCATCACTCCTAAAATTTAACATCAATAATTTTAGAAATAATCTCTTGCTCAAGAATCGAACAAATTAACATAGTACGATCTATTATCTGTAACTCCATCCTGGTAGGAACGGCTAAATTTGGTAAATCAAACTTCAACTTGAACCATAACTATCATAAGTAAAATTTAAAACCCAAAATCCATTTCTCATATAATCAAGGACAATTTCACAACCTAAGTCAAATCCTTCATCACTATAACTATAGTTATTCCATTACTTTGCAATATAAGGTACTTCTACCAACATTACCATAAACTTCAATTCTAGGGCATCGACGATATATAATCAAATTAAATAAACTTATCAACTAAAACTTAAGATCCTATACTTCTAATTAGTAGGTTCCATATAGATATTGCACACATATCCATGTATTTTATGTCCCCTAAAATAAATAATAAATAATGAAGGGTTCACTTACTTAAATAAATCTTCTCACTAATTATAAGATAACTAAGGGAATATGAATAGTCTCTTTTGGAAGGTACTAAAATAGTTATTCCTGCAAGATTATGATATCTCAACTTAGGTATAGGTAAGGATAAGTCAAGATGATCCTCTCAATCTAAATACACATTGGGAGAAATTATTACATAATTCAGTCTATGTATGTTGTCAATAAAACATAAACATAACATCATGGTAATAAAATTTTGCACAACAAAATCCCTTAAGAATATTTAAGGATCAATTAATTTAAGCTAAGAAAAAGAATCTTAGGTCACCTACATAACCATTTAAAAGTGGAGGGGAGTCAAATCATAAAGATCAATTAATCAAGTAATCAACGGTTTTACCTTCCATAAAAACGAACTTAGAAAAATCGTAACAACAAATAAGGCTTCAAGTACCATAACCAATGAAGGGTTTATCAAAAGACCACCCTCCTTTCATACTAGACTAAAATCTGACATGTGGACTTGGGTAAATATAGCAAGTTTTCTTTTAAAGGTGTAAAATTGTTTGGAAACTCAAAAACGCCAATGACATGACAACAAAAAATGAATGCAATGACCACCCAAAAAGGGACGGCAATCATTTAATCTGAGAACTGCCATGAATGGAAATGACCAAACCCAGTCATTTAAGGAGATACCTTTAAACGTAATCTTAACACATACAAGTATCTTGGATTTAGAAATTCAACAACAACTGGAATTCAAGTGATAGTTTCCCAATGAATCTAAAATGCAGAGGTTGGCACCCACCGATTGGTCTTGGCTAAGATGTGAGACCCGCACAAAATCCAATCTCGATTCAACATAGGTTCTGGATCTCAGTCCTCTAAAACCGTGAGAGTAACGATACAACGTGAATCAAGGGAGATTATGCGAGGGATTCATGCAGTAGATCCCAACGACAAAGACTTGCAGCGATAAGGCGAGTCTTGTTTCCTGAACATGCTAAAGGAACTATCCCTAACTCGAATTGGAGGTTAAACCAGATAGCCATAGGGATAATAGACTGTGGATTAGTGGCAGCCTTTAAGGAATTTCAAACTTTGAAGCAATTAACAATGTGACGATCACCACAGATTACATACTCAGAATTTTAGTAATTCAAGGTAAATTCTGGAATTGCAACTGTCTTGAAGCATAATAAATTATGAATTAGGAATTTGGATCAATTTGGCGATGACAATAAGTTTTCCATAAATTCAGAGCTGAGATTATTGGTAGCGAACCCCTGAGATTTTAACCAAGTCCCTGCCCCCCATAAATCCTCAGAAAATCATAATTAAAAATCCATAAAATAGCTTGACCATTTATCTGACATGCCAATAAACCAATTCCGAATAGTAGAGTGATTGGATTTGAAATAATGTACAAGTGTTCCATGCGTAATTGAATACATCAAGATTACTTGAATACAAATGAAAAATTGAAATCTTTCTTCTAATTACATGAAGTTCTAATCAATAACAAATAAATACCAGGACCAATGACCTATGATACTAATGTTGATCTCCAATGTGGATCTTGCACCACGTCCTCGGTCCTGGTTTCTTTTTAATCGATGGAATTCACTGGTATCTCCCAATCAACGCTAAGGGTACTCTTCTTCCCCCTCAGCACCACGCGTCGCAATGAGGCCACGCACAACCGCAACCAGAATACTGTAGCCCCAGCTCGACTCATAAGGTAAAGTTACCACTCTCTCTCGAGCTGGGTATTCCAACTCTGACAAGTAAAACCAGTTAGAATTTTTGCAGCATAACCTTACTCATACCAGTACCAATAAATCCACCATTTAATTTAATTAAATGTCAATTTCACTCACCCATCCTAAAAGCGCTCCTAAAATCACTCCTAGTTGTTCATTTATTCACTTTATTTCCCTTTTAATGATTGACGCCTTTCTAAAACTGAGTTGTGTTTATTTTATGAAAGTTCTTTAGTTAGATTGGACTAGATATCTTTCTATGCTTACACATCTTTATGTTTTATTCATTTCTCACTTTAAATTCTAATTTAGTATTTACTTGCACAAGTGTATTAATCACTCCTTAGGATTTATTTTTATTTTCATTGATTCATAATTTGATTTATTTAATCCCCTTATCATTTAATTTAAAAAATTAGTTTTTAGTCTTTTCACTCACTTAGACTTAAGCTTAGTTAAATATTTATTTGCAAACACCTAGACCCTTAGGGATTATGCTTAAAAATTCATTCCTTAGTTAATTAATTAATCAATTAATTAATTCAACAGGTGCTCAAGATTTTATAAGGTTTAACATTCGCTCAAGTTTTCTAGGCCACCTAGATTCATTGACTCATTTTTTTATACCGCGACGTGCTCTTCAAGACGTACTCCTTGCTCCAAGGGTGTCACTCGCCTTTGATTCAATTTTTAATTGCGCAACGTGCCTTTCAAGACGCACTACGTGCTCCAAGGGTGTCACTCGCCTTTGATTCAATTTTTAATTGCGCAACGTGCCTTTCAAGATGCACTACGTGCTCCAAGGGTGTCACTCGCCTTTGACTGGTTTTGGTAGTTGTCTAACCCTTGGATTCAATACTCCATTCAAGCGACCTTGTGAGAGACTAAGGGCCTCTAAGGAATAAGGACCCTGCCTTATTGTGTGCCCCTTAGAATATTCATGAGTGACTGTCTCAGTATTCCCTCATGGCATCGTGGATTCTCGAACTAGGTAATCATTAACCTACAATTCGAGCCACGACGGGAGTGCTAGTAGGTTGTGACAGGGCTACTACCACATCTCTCCCTCAATATTTGGTTGTTGTGCATGGCCCTCTTACTCCTTATGTGAGTATGATTAGAAAGCAATCATCAGCCTGCATTCATCAACATAAACAACATCATAATATACCCAATCGTATGTCACATATGCATAAATAAAAATACCCAAACCAATACAGTCCACTCCCTGACTTGAACCAGAGTCTAAGGAGGTCCATTGATGCCATTGACATCCTCAATATGTCAAGTGTTCTACACACTCAAGGGAAACTCATCAATAGCATCTGTCAATACATAGATATCAAATAACATAACACCATAATCCATCAACATAATCATAATAATCCATAAGCGAACAAACAACCATATACTAAAACTGGATCACTTGCACGCAAGTGTCCTCAAGGAATAAGTCAATAACATGTGCTCGCAAGAGTAGGGTGTTACGGAAGGTGTGTGTGTGTGTGCACACCACTTGTCAACTCCATGTTAAGCATAAAAATAATTACACATCTCCTTGTGAGAAACACACTACTAAAATGTTTTAACCATGAGAGATCAAATCCCTTGATATGCAAACAAACCTTTCCTCATATTTTGCAGTCTAAAAAAGGTTTGCACCTTGAGGGATTTGATCCCTCTCAGTGCATGATAGATTTGGAGTTAAGTGGATCTATGTTGGTGCATGCATGCACATGTGTGTATGTCATGTGTAACTCCATGTTAAGCATGGAAGGAATTACGCATCTCCCTTTGAGCAATACACCATTAAAATGTTTTAACCATAGGATTGTTTTTTTACTTTTTGTTTCTTTGTATTATTTGAACTTGAAATATTTTATTTACAGTGGACATTGAAATATATTATTTATGGTCTACATTGAAATATTTTTTTTACTCACATTGAAGGAATTATAGATCTTCCTCATAACTTAAGGTGGACATTGAAATATTTTTATTTATGACCCAAATTGAAATATATTTTTTTGTTATTGATATTTTTTTTAAAT
>ML816347.1:194881-205174 GCA_009831015.1 Picea engelmannii | reverse complement strand
CGGTAGAGTAACCATCTATACTATCGCCTCCCTGCATTATTGACTACTAATGAAAAGCAGGGGCAAAGAGTACAGTGGCAGAGGCAGCACCTGTGGCCACATCTACGACGGTAGAGTAATCATCTACATTATCGCCTCCCTGCATTATTAACTACTGATGAAAAGCACGCCCCTGCTTTCTGCACCCACAGACTGCTCTCCAATCAAATCTAAAACAGTAAAACATCCAATCATACTCTTGTATTACCGTACCTGAAGGGTGCGACAGATTAGACGTTAAGTGACGGGTGTGATGTGACACGGCATGCACATGCATTTTGTTTCTGGACTTTTGCTTCTGCTGCCAGCATCCAGAGTCCAGAGCCCCGGCCTCCCTTACTCGACCGCACGTACTTTTCTATCTACGACTCCATTCCTCGGAGCCTTCACTTAAATTTTATATGAGTTCTCAGTCGCTGAAATTTTATGGAATTTTATGTAGAGTAGGACGAGTCCGGGACGACTGAGACGAGACAAGATGCCGAAACGAAAAAGCCTGCAGCTGGCTGGTCTGCCTACGGTTTGTATGTACACATTCATTGATTCTGTATGCAGTTTGGTCAGTGCTATAACCACAAGTTGCACGCGGCTTCTTACAAAAGTAAACCCACCAAGCGGATTCCTACAGGCTTCAGAGCTCAAATCCTGTGGAGAATGCATTCATTTCGGGAACTGGGCTCTCAATCAATTTAAACAAGTGGTTATTTAAAGGACTGATAATACTAGTGAACATTATGTAAATATCCTCGGACTCTGTGAAAGTTCAAAGCAAATAACTTCCTACTTATATGTCCTGAACATAATTTCTGGATATTGAAGTGATATCTTACATTTTAACAAAACTATTTTTTTCCCAAGTTTCAAAGTTCCCCAAAACTTTTTTTTTTTTTATCCCAGTTTCAATGTTCCCAAAAACTTCATAATAATTCCACTTAATTCAGGATTGTTTGAATGTTTCCACAAACTTGATAGTAATTTCACTTAATTCAGGATTGTTCAAAACTATTACAATAATATACTAGTTCAGTGTTGTTCAAAGCTATTAAGCTAATATATTAGTTAATAACTTAACTTGTCACTTGCACTCCAAGTTATAAAGGTTGGGGAAAACTTCATAGTACTTCTCGTCAACTCAGGGTTGCTGAAAGTTATTACAATAATATACTAGTTCAGAGCTATTCAAAGCTATTACTTATATGTTGTGAACATAATTTCTGAATATTGAAGTGATATTTTACATTTTAACAAAACTATTTTTTTTCTAAGTTTCAAAGTTCCCCCAATTTTTTTTTTCTTAGTTTCAATGTTCCCAAAAACTTCATAGTAATTCCACTTAATTCAGGATTGTTCAAAGCTATTACAATAATATACTAGTTCAGTGTTGTTCAAAGCTATTAAGCTAATATTTTAGTTCATAGCTCAACATATCACTTGCATTCCAAGTTACAAAAGTCGGGGAAAACTTCATAGTACTTCTCTTCAACTCAAGGTTGCTGAAAGTTATTACAATAATATACTAGTTCAGAGCTATTCAAAGTTAGTGAGAAAGATAACAATCATTAATCTCACTCATCCAACCTAAACCCAATTTACAATGTCAAATATCATTATTAATATTCTTTATTTATTTATCATATGATGTAAATATTCTAGCAACTTTCCTCTTTTACCAAATAACAACACATATTTGAACAAATCCCCACTATTAATAAAAGACCAATAAAACACTCTTCCTAACTATCAAAACTAAACTCACTTGTAATTGGTTGACTTTAGAAATGGTTAACATGCATAATGTTGTGAAGTTTTACAATGAAGAAAAGACTATCTATAAATTTTCCAAAATGCTTTTGAAGTCTTAAACATTTAATACCATCTCAAGTGACAATCATCTAATCTCTTTTATAATGGTGATGTGTAAGCATTGGTATTACAAAGAAAATTGCAATATGCTCTCGTATGATAATTCAATGATACTTGATCATTTGCAAGAGGATTGTTTGTATATTTACTAGGAGTTTCAGGCCTTGAACACTTATTCATATACATATGGTCTAGATGTCATTTGCAAAGTAACTCTACGATAGTTCTTTTGATATATAAAGACCCCCATTCAACCATGTATTTGATTGATGCATTGAAAACATTGTAAATATGGGCATTTCTAAAGGAAACAGTTTGACATTAGCACAAGTGAGTTTGAATGCTTCAACTATGAAAAATATCGTGGCCATTGATATGATCCAAGGGTTGAAAAGGGGAAAAAATATTGAATCATTGTTTGCCTTCATCAATTTGTGTGGCCTATCTCACCATGATACTCTGCATCTTCTAGGGACCAGTGCAACACTTTCAAGCTTGTAACAATCAAGATCTACCTTCCATGCAAGGATGGAATTTGACGGGAAAATTGCTCGTCACGGGACAATTTGCCCGTCAAATACAGTTAAAAATCTCAGGAAACTTCTTTCTTTAAAACTGACCAAACGGGCATTAGAACAATAGAGACCGTAAAATTTGACGGGCTTTAACAGTTTGAAATTCCATCCTTACTTCCATGTAATAGTAATTAGTTGTTAATCCTATTCAAATAGGTTTTTGGTGAGGAGTGCTAATTTTCAATTATATGTTGAGGATTGGCTTTGTTGTTGAGATAGAGCCAACTGCAAGGATGATTTTAAGGATGGAAATTTATTTTAAAATGTAAAAACCTTGGCGAATCTTAATAATCCTCCATATGCCAACTATAAATGTTTGGCGATTCTTTTGTAAAAATATTCAAATTTCTAAGGAATTTATATAGTTTGTATAAAATTTTTGGCTATTTTTAAGGTAAAATAATTTTATCCTATAGAATTTGGGCTAATCATTTCTAGAATAGCGAATATTTTTTGGGGAAAAACCATGGAAATTTTGCCTATGAGCGAAATTTAGCCCCTAAAATCATCCATGGAGCCAAGCTTCAACATCTGATTTGAATGTGCATTCATTGTGGTAGTTTCCTAATTTAATCCAAATTTCTTAAAGAGGTTAATGGGTTGAAAGGGGAAAAGAAGGGGGAGGAATGTTGCCATGTACAAGGTTAAACCCTCTAATTTGAAGAACAATGTAGAGGACGTAACCTTTAATCCTTTATTATGGTACTAGATTTTGCTTCATATTTGTATGCATTGTTGAAATGATAGTGTGTTGGGGCCCTATGAGCATGCTTAAAACCATGTGTTTAGTCCACATCTCTCATAAGCCAATTCATGCTTCTTTTGGAATTTGAGGTTGTCTTCCATTGCTCATAATTCAATCTTTGCTTGAATGGGAATGTCCACGAGCTTCTTGACAATGTTCAAGGGAAACTTTTAGGCGCTAAATTTCACACGTGGGATAATTTTCCATGCTTTTCTCCAAAAAAAGATTTTCCAATTTCCATTTTTTCTAAAAATGATTCACCCAAATCCTAACAAATAAAATTATTTTACCTAAAATATTAGCTCAAATTTTATCGAACCTATATAAAATCCTTAGAAATTTGAATATTTATACAAAAAATCTCCAAGCATTTTATAGTTTTTATAATAAGGATTAGTAAGATTCACAAAGGTTTCTACATTTTGATATAAATTTCCATCCTTAAAATTATCCCTGTAATGTTCCCTACTAAAGAATGAGATCACATCCCACATTCCTTTTGCTTATGAGATTGTAGCTAGATTTCCTAGTTTGACCTTGTGATAATATGAGTTGCCAAACTCATTATTTTTCTCCTTAAATTGTTTTGGTTCCCCCTACTATTTTTTAGGTAACTAGTGGTTAAAGTCATTGGTTTTATCTATTTTTCTTGTGCCTAAATCAATCCAAAAAAAAACCTTTTCGACATGCCCATTGATAAGTTTGTCTTGGTATTAAATCCTCCTTGTTGAGACCATTTCTAGTTACATCATGATGTAGATTTAGAGCATATTATTGTTGTGGATGACTTCATTCAACTACTATGAATATTGTATGGATGGTTGTAGGTTATTGTGGTAGAATTTTCCTTAGGGGTTTGAAGTGGTAGCCATGGGTTTCTCTTCCTTATATAGGTTACTTGTGTTGAGGACAGTGGAAGCACCATTGCATTGAATTATTAATATAACACATCCATAGTAGGTTGTTATGTATATGTGCTTGAGATCCAAATTTCTTCTTTATTTGTGGTATCACTCATAATAGTGCGTTGTTGGCATTTTGTCCTATGGAAATGGTTATCATCAGCCTTGTGTTTAGTTTGGTATATGTTGGAAATTTTGTACCTACATGTAGCACATCAATTATAGCCATACCAAATCCTTTCAATATGTTGGATATACTCAATTTGAAGCCCAATATATGAGCTTATTTAGAAAAAGGATATACATATATGTACATGTGAGTTCCATATGAACATTAATTAATATTCATACAAGAATATTTTTATGATTTTATAGATTTACCTGCTAATTTTGGAATGTTTTATTAACTTATCCAAAATGAATGGGTGTAAGATGAAGGAAAAAGAGACCTTAGTTGTTTGTCAAAGTTTTGTCGATTCTGAAAGTGGTTGGTGAGTTGGCTAGAAATGACTTAGGTGCTTAGACCTTACCATACCATGTGTTACATTTTTCCCATTTTTCCTTGTAATACTAGCTTCTCATGAGGTTACTTAACTACTTAATTTCTACATGCATGTAATGCTGGAGCTTAATTATTTATGATGGTTACTTCATTCAACTTTTGCATCAACCCTTGTAGGGTATATTGGCCCTACTAAGTATTGATGAACACCCAACTACTAAGTCACTATTTGAGCTTCCAAATTTAATCCTAATCCAAATAGATGATGGAACAATAATACACATTAACAAGGCTATGTATATAGGGATTTATCATAGCATATCTATTCCTTGTGAAGTGTTGTAGCTAGTATATGGATGCTTATAATATATTTTGTTTATACACTAGTAGTAGCCTATATGTTAGGCAATTAGATAGTGTATTTTGATGGTTCTTCTATATGTGTTGTTGAAGACTAGGTTATTTTTTGGAGACCCATGTGTCCAGTTAGTGGAAATGGACAACAATTGGCATTTAATCACACACATAAACACACATTAATTGTTTATGTATTATGGATGCCATCATGTTCTTTATTCCATTTTGCAATTTCAAAGTAAAGGTAATATAATAATAAATGCTAAGTTGAATGCCATTGTCTGGAATGTAGACATGAGGAAAATATGCACACTAGTGAGTCAAACCCCTAGTCAACCTAGGGCCCCAAACTTTGACCTTGCATTTTCAAATTCCTTCTTTATAGGATTTAAAAAAATTATATGTGGTGACATAGAGTTTCTTTCCTTTTTCATTGCAATGGGAATGTGAGACCGTTGTATTTTGGGAATGCATGAACACTTTAGGAACGTGCACACATTCTTGTTTAAATATCTCTAGCCCCTACTAAAGCTCCATCCAAGCCATTACCATGTGGAGAATTACKTACCATGTCAACTTTTYAACAAAACACAATGCACACAAATKAAAAACATGTGTTTGTTTCTRAGTGTACATGTGTTAGCARCATGTGCACATTTCTAAGAYTGCATGCATTAGGAATGCATACATGCTAGTTTGTGTAGAAAAAAGTTWAAAAAATGATGTTTTTTATTCTATATTTCTCTACCAACCCATGGTGATTGTTGGCTCGAGGTTTCAGATCAAATGTTCGAAAGGGGTTACAAAAAATACCCCATTCATGTCAACATATTCAATATTCAAATACTAAATAAGGTCTCACCCAAGATGCACATGAGAATCATAGAGACCAAATTTTTATGCACAACATGATGGAATAATATAGATGGGAAGCACTTAACTAAGAATTGTGTATTAGATATCATTTATTCATAATAGCATTCATACAAGTGATTTGTAGTCTAACATATATAATATCGTACATTCATAACATAGTACATGATAGAATGAACAAACTCGGGCCTCATGCCTTCTTTCATTAATCACAGTGGAACATTCAAATACATGAAGACTCAATAAGCTTAAACCAGAGATCAAAGACTAAGATCTTGATCTACCTTGAATAGTGTACCAAATAAGGCATGACTCTGGCATGTACCACATGGAATAGCGTATGACAGAGGCTCTTTGAATAATATCCAATAATGAAGACTACTGACAAAGAAGAGGAATCTACCAATGGGATTAGATGGAAACCAAGGTATTGCATGAATCCCTATGTGATGATTTTTGTTGATGTTAAACACAAGGGAAATCACTCAGTCAATGACCAATCATGGTTTGTCATCTACTGAGTGCAAGGTTACCTATAATTGATGGAAATAGGCCTAGGGTGAAACTCTAGATCATACTCTCAGAGAAATGAGTTGTAGTCGATAAGAGTAGACTTGCCAGAAATAAGTCAATGGGGACCTTCTATACTAGCATGAGTGAAGTACAAAAATACTTTTGAAACTGAGATGTACTTGATTGACATGGGAAGTTCGACATGGAAAATCAAGGGTTTTGGTAGAGTGGCAGACTTAGGATGAAACTTTCGTTGAACAAAAGCACAACACATTATATGAATTGGGAGGCATGGATTACAAATTGGGATACATATGTGATATAGGAGGCATTGAAAGATGCTCCATATGATTGGAAGAATAACCAACCGACGAACAATATACTCAACAGTGAGAAAAGTCTCCTAAACCCATACTAAACCCAAAAATATTGAGATAATGACTCAAAGGTTGTGCTTTGTTCAAGTTATTGAAGCCTAAAAAATAATAAAAGAATGCTAAATCATAATATAGGAAATGAGTGTCAGAGGCAAGCAAACTAGTTCCAAAGCACAAGGAACATACCTATGCTCATTGCAAGGAAGCATGTGCAGGATAAGGACACTCAGGGGAATGTCTCATATAGGGATAAAGGTTTCAAGTCGCAAAGGAATAAATTAAAGGATATAAACTATTAGGAATGCATAGGAATATGGTTCAACAAAAACAAGTTGAAACCCACACTAGGCCTAGAAGCTTGAGCGGTCAATATGCAATGCAATTACAACTCAATTTTAGTTTGGAACCCCCATGGGTAACTTATCCCAAATGAGATTGAGAGGAATCCATGAGGCTTCAACAAAAAGTCATGGTGGGACCAAACATGGCTTCTGAGCTGACATAAAATATGCAACATGGGTGTCAAAAATGCTAGTGTGATAATGTTGATGTTTTGGTGGCTGCAAGAGGTATTAACATCCAAGTGTAACCTTTGTACTTAGAATAGAATATTATGGAAGTAAGAGAACCATTAAAAATATGTGGAATTGCCCTAGAAGAGAAGTCAACCCAAGGAGAATAATAATAAAGAAATAGAAAACCCTAGAAAGAGAAGTCAACCCCACTTGGAAACGTCACCTGACACAATAGTATAAATAAAGGCAGGCATTGGCTCATTTGACACACACTCACTTAGAATAAGGAGGGTGCAAGTATGAGGAGAAGTAGTTGCAGTTGTAATAGAAGGAGGAGCAAGTCTGGAGAGGGTCGTGTAGTAGTTGTCGTGGTGTAATATCAATGTTTCTGGTATCTCTTTTGTGTGTTTCTCTTGGTAAAGGTACGCTTCTATTAGTATAGGTATGTTCTCTTGGTATTGTGTTGCTACAACAATGGTGTTTTTAGTTAGGGTTTATCTGTTGGTTCTAGTGTGGACTTTCCAGAATCATTCTATCTAAGAAAATGTTATTGTGCTTGAGGGTGGCATATGTGAATGCCTATGGTTGGGTGACAATGATGTGACATTTTCTATGGTTAAACGAGCATACCAAAATTTTAACATGGTATCAGAGTTGGTTTCCTTTATAAGAGTCTAACCATTGGAAGGAACATCCTCAGTTTCCCCCTTTTTCAAGCTCGTTGAGCACTTACTGAACCCACTAAGAAGGTCACCTAAGGAGGGTGCATATTTTCCCGGATCAGATCTACAATCTTCTGAAGTTGAAGAGCCAGTGGGAGATGAAGCAACATCAATTGTAGTGCCAATTGCAACACTAGTTGCAGTGCCAATTGTAGCACCAGATGCAGTTCCAGTTGCATTTCCTCTGGTCTAGTGAAGTTTCTAGTAACTCATTGAGAAACTCGCTGAAAGGATGCTGGAATTATTATTTCCCTAGATCAACTCGCTAGACATCCTTCTGGAATTTAGGGTTTCTGGTTTTGCAGCAATAGAAAACCCAAACCCAAATTTCTTGGGAACTTTCAATGACGTGTTGGGCCTAAGTCTTTATTGTCCTAGTGCACCTTACCCTAGCACATCTCCAACTATATTCAGATTGAAAGTTGGAGAACTTTGAAATTTTTGGGTTCATCATTGCGTGTCGTTGTTGTCGGATGGTGTTGCTTCCTACCGTTGTTTTCCGCTGCTGCCAGAGGTATGTACTTGTATATATTTTAAACACTATAACTATCTTGAGGGTATTTGTTTCCAAGCAAAAAATTCATAGATCCATAGGGATCTCAGATCCAACACATTTAGAGGAACAATGCACTCCAGGTTTGATTGTTTTGATATGCCTATAGTTGTTTTGACATTATTGTAATCTTATGAACATCTAATTGTAATTTGATATGTTGAAGTCAAACCTATGGTCAAAGTTAAAGTTATAAGTTGAATTTAGTCAAAATATTTGATTGATTAAGGTTGAATTTTTAGATTTTATTTTCATTATATTCCCTAAATCATATTTCTATCAAGAAAGCATATTGTCTTAGTACATGGGACACGTTGGAGAGAATACGTGTCATATTGAGTGAAGGAGACTTGGAAGAAAATAAACAAGAATCATTCTTGAAGATAAGACTCCAGGTTCCAGGTTTGATTGATTAAATTGATAAGTTTCCAATTTGCACATATCAAGTTTGATAATTGCTACACTACAAGTAAACAATATAGTTGTGACAACAATCTTTGAAAGATTTTATTAATTCTAGATACAATGAATACCTGGTAGCATGTGAGTACTATTAATATAAATGTTTTTTTGTACTTGTTTGCAAGATGAACTAACATATCCTCTAGGAGATATTTCTTATATTTCTTCCAGGCGGGTTACCTTGGTAATGCTATGTGTAATGCCCATATAATTCTAAACATCATTAAGTTTCCTAAACATTTTATGAAAGTAATCTGAAACAATAACTTCTTAGCATAATAGTGATTCTCATAACAACAACTTCAGTAACTTAGATTTATCAATAAATACTGAATTCAGGACATAAAGAAATAAATACATAACTTAACAAAGTACTTGGTTCTGATGCTAATTGTTGTTGCCACTGTGCCTTTCTACTGCCTTTCTGCTCCCTGCTACACAGATCAATCCTGCCACAAACAGGAAAATAGCTGCCCAAAACTACTGTCCTCCCTGCCAACTAGGAAAACTACCTAGCTCCAGGATATCTACGGATATCCTGGCCCTCCGTGCCCAAAACCTCCAGCAACTCAGTGACTCCCCTGATCAAAAGCCATAGTCTCAAAACTCTGTGCTCACAGTAAGTCCAAAAGTCCACAAAATACATAGTGCTCAGAAACTCGCTGCTCACAGCAAAACACAACCGTCCAGAGGCTCTCTGCTCATGGAAAAACATAACCGTCCAGAGGCTCTATGCTCACGGAAAAACACAACAGTCTCAGCCAATACAGTCGGTAAAACATAACCGTCCAGAGGCTCTATGCTCACGGAAAAACACAACAGTCTCAGCCAATACAGTCGGCTCAACAAATACAGTCCACAACATCCATCCCCGCCGAATGGTGCGCACATCCCCCTCTTCCCCCCCTTATTCCTCCTGACCGACTCACGCCTTTACTTCACAACCACCCTCGTCCCCCTCCATACTCCTTCCATTAATATTTTATCTTCTCAGGACTATCAGGCTCCCCCTCTGCATACACAACCATTTTTTTAACATTTTTCATTGATCTTTTAAATTTATTTCTCAGGTCATTAAATGTGATATGTAGTTAGAGTATTACTTAAGTAATCACACTTATTTTCTTTAATTAATTTTTCTTTATAATCTTTAAGTATTCATTTAACTAGGGTCGTTACATACACCCACCCTTCAAGAAACTTCGTCCCGAAGTTATGGTATCGTATGGTGCAAAGGAAAAGAGCATGGTTCACATATTCATAACAGTAACTGACACTATCAGTAGGTAAACCAA